>PVIH01007604.1:0-98964 GCA_004025045.1 Sigmodon hispidus | reverse complement strand
GCAGGGGATGTACTCACTCACTAATGGTCTCTAAACAAACAAACAAGAAAAAAAAAAAGCCAAACATGCCCAAGCGGCAAACCACAACCACTGAACAGCTTGGGATCAGAAACACCCTGGACTGACCCTTTGGATCCCACGCCACCTAGAGGAACACCTGACTCACTCTTGAGGGAGAGGGGAAAGAACTGGATTTGGCTAGAGGTGGAGACTGATCTAAGCATTAATGGGTCAGTGGGACCATAGGACTGTATGCTCCCTGCCCAGGGAGGGGATGGGGAGTTGCAGAGGAAAAAAAAAATAGTGACCAGATGTGTTGGGAGGGGGAAGAGACCTTGAATAAGGATATACAGGGATGGAAAAAAAAAAAATTCAGAGGGAAAGATGAACACAAAGAAAATATAGGTGTAGCAATCTTATTTGTATGTCTACCCTTGATAAGCCATGCTTATCGTTCTTATCCTCTATATAGTTATTGTTAACTCTTCCACATTTTAAATTCTTTTTACTGTGTTTTTTTTTTTTAATAAATACAAAATAAAGGAAAAAAAAAAAAGAAATTTGTCATGGACAGACAGGCAAAAAGCAATGCCTTCAGAAATTTATTTATGGTAATCTCTCACACTTAAAGATTAAGCTCCATGTTGTGTAACTTTTCTTTAGGATATGTGAACAAATATTTATTCACCCCAGATAGGACACAAGTGACAGATCAAAGTCATGATTCCACTTAGGCGTTGTTTGGCGGGCCAGTGAGTTTATTAGCATTTCTTCTAGGAACATGGGTGAGGGGTTACTTACAGAGTATGGGTGACCCCAAAGAGCAAAATGTCATAACCTAGCATGAGATTACTTCCCTATATCTTCATAAATGGAACCCCCCCTCCTCCCCCACCATCAATCTCCTGAGTCCACATATATGTGAGGCAGAATTATCTATGGCTGGGAAGGTGGTGGGTGGTAGGGAGTAGCTAATGCCTCTCTATTCTCCTTTAACTTTACCTTTATTAATTATTTATTTATTCAGTGTGTGTGTGTGTGTGTGTGTGTGTGTGTGTGTGTGTGTGTGTGTTGTGCGCAGCATTAGTAAAGCAGGCACTCTCTCTGGAGCTCACAGTTATGAAGAACTTGCTTCATGCTGGTGAAGCCATTTTTTCTCATTTCATGGCTCCTGAGTCTTACCAGCAGGCTGCATTTCTGTAAGCTCTTGCCAGTTACATATCTTCCAGAGATGATCAGCAGAGAAGTCAGCATCCTTACTAAAGTGTTGTAAAAGGTTTCCCAGGTCCATTTGGGCCCGGGGGTTTGGAACCTGGCCCGAGGCGGCTTTTGTCCCCCAAAGAAATGAATCAGACACTTATGTTAACTTCATACTGTTTGGCCTATGTCTCAAGCACATTACTAGCTAGCTCTTTCATATTAATTCAACCCATTTCTTGTAATCTATTAATCTACCTGCCACGTGGCCCAGCCCATGGCTCACCTGTATTTCTTACATGTCTGTTCTTCTCCGGAGTCGGATGGCGACTGGCTAACTCCACCCTCCTTCTACCTGTCTGTCCTCTGATTCTCCACCCACTTCTACAGTGCTGTGCATAGGCCAAACCAGTTACTTTATTTACATTATACAGAGAACATTTCCACCACACTGAAGAGTGTGCTCAGTTTTCATTCATTTTTCTGTTAACTATGGCTGTGCCTTGGAATTGTCTGGAAAACTGATAGACTACAAGGTGTGGGCTGCAGCCTCAGAGGGTCAGGCATCGCTGTTAAAGTTTCCCCTGGTGATTCTCATATGCAGCCACCTCACTGAGACTGTCAGATGGTTGTGTGAGAGAGTATCTGTATCTGTGTGCACACATGCCCACAGGTGCTCAGACACATGTGTGAAAAGGCCAGAGGGTGAAATAGGATGTTTTCCACATTGTCTTTTGAGGCAGGGTCTCTCATTGAACCCAGAGCTCACTGATTGGCTACATTGCTGTCCAGGGACCTTCAGAGTTCCTAGTGTCTATGATAGAGCTCAGGTCCTTATGCTTATACACCAGACACTTTACCAACTAAACCCAGAGACTGGCAGTTTCATCAGGTCAAAATTACTCAGTACAATATATATATATATATATATATATAGTGTGTGTATATATATATTATATATATATTCTCAGAAGCAGATAGTGGTCAGACTGTGTACAACAATTAAACTCCCACTCATAGTAATCGGCTAGGAATTGTCAAGACCCACTCAATAACACCCAGTTTCCCTTTCCTTCTATTTTACAATTGAGGGACAACTAGAGAGCATCAAATAATGTTACTTATATAAATTATGAAAGCTGTCCTGCTTTCTGGTTGTCCCATGCTAGCATCCTCATGTGAAGCTTTACTATTGCCTTGTATACCTCCAAAGACTGCCAATCATGAGAGAGGGTAGCTGACTCCTTCTCTAGCAAAATGAATAAAGAGACTCAGATTTCCACTAGGGTGGTCTTGGTGTATTTTCACAGGACACTCTTATCACTATAGCTAGTACTTAGCCACTATACATGTAAGCAAAATACTCTATAGGTGCAGTTTACAATGAGAAGATGCATAGGTCAGCTTGGGCAGATGTGCGGATGAACCCAAGAATTAAAGTGCATTTCATACAGTCTAAGTGCAAGAATATTGTAGGGTTTTAGGAATCCAGGAGTGGAAGATCACGGGGGCCAGAACACTTCCTGCTTCAGGTCCCTATTTTTCTGTGTGCACCTGTTTCTCTTTTCCTGCTTGGCTTGTCCCAGTTGTCTCTGGTCTCTAGTACATAACCTTCCTAATAGCTACCACTGGCAACTCCCAGGCTTGCATCTCAACTAAAGACAGAAAAACTAAGACACATGGCATCTCTGTGCTCTGGATCCAAATTCGTAAGACAAAATTCCATTGGGTGTGTTGGGAGGTTGCTGCCCCACTGAAACCATGTGGGCTGCTGGGAGGGAATCATTTCCTGTAAGCAGGAAAAGCAGCCAAGGAGCACACTTTAGCACTTAACCCTTATCTAATCTAGTTTAATTTTTAATTCCCAAGCTGTGGGACAGCTTTCCTTGGTTCCCTTTGGTCTTCATCTTCTCTGTATACCTACGAATCTATGTCCAGGCATCTTCAACATTTGTAGCATTTTTTTTTTTTTAAAACTTTATTTATTTACTTATTTATTTGCCTTGGTGTTTGCCTGGAACTGGAACTACAGACAGTTGTTAGCTGCCATGTGGGTGCTGGGAATCGAACCCGGGTCCTCTGGAAGAGCAGACGGTGCTCTTAACCACTGAGCCATCTCTCCAGCCCCCATTTGTAGCATTTTAAGGAAAATTGTCCTTGAAGATGTGTGCCTCTGCTGCCTACTCTCTGAGCTTAGCGACATGTGCCACAAAGCGATATCCATAGAGCTTTATTTGTACCCATCATCTCCCAGAGTCCTTTAAAACACCTCACTCATTACACCACAAGGTTTGTGAATATCCAAATTCCTGCAGTGGTCCTTACTGGCCCCTTGCTGGGGCAAGTGCTGGGTGGGGTGGCTTAAGTCTTTGGCTCTTCTTATTTCCTTTCCTCCTCTTCCTCCCATTTCCTCTTTCTCCTACTCCATCTTCTTTTTGTCCTACAAAGTGTACTGTAGCCTGAAACTCTCTATGTACCTAAGACTGGGTCTTGAACCACCAACCAATCTGCTTCTACTTCCCAAGTGCTGAGATTATAGGCTTGTATCACTCACTACACCCAGACTTGAATGTTGTTGCCCAGCTGACCTACAATTGGAACAGCTGTTTGGAGCACCCCAACTTCTTACTGCACTCACACATCCAAAGTGAGGTTGTTTCCATGACTTGGCCCTCACTCCACCAGATCACAAGGATGTAGAGATGGAAACAGGTACTAGGAATTGAGTAAGAGAGCATGTGTTGAGATGGATTGTGTTCAGAGCTGTTCACTCCTGATAAACTCAGACTCTAGGTTCTGGGCAACACACAGAGGCAATTAAACATAAGTGTATGTCATTTTCCTTGTAGGTGAGTATAAATTGCAGAGCCAGAGTTTGAGACACTATGCTTCAGCCGAAATTAGGGCACACTGTGCCTCTCCCATCAAATCATACACTGTAAGTACAGAGCAGCCTGCAGGATTAAGTCTGGAGCTGAAGCTTTCAAAGAGAAGCTTGTAGGGGAAAAATACCCCCAATCCAATGCTTCCTTAAATAGCAGCTTTACCCTGTTCCAGCCACTATCCCCACAGAAGCCTGTGCTGAGTCTTGATATCAAAGATTTACGGAAGACATGAGACAGTTCCCATTATGCAAGAAAGCATATCCTTACCTTTCTCAGCTGTGAAGTTCAATTAATGTTTTATTATGTGAAGCCAAACAGGCGCCCACTTCTTAAATTTCTAGCTTTAAACCAGCGCATTATCGGCAGTCTGCTTTGATGCCTGCTTATCTCTAAGAGAGAGAGACTGAACAAAGACAGAGGCGGTTTTGCATTGGTTATGTAATCGTGGAGTTTGCAGACTCTTTGTCATTTTCAAGGTCTTGGGGACTAGCATATCTGACATTTCCCAGCCCAGATATCTGAGGGCAGCTGTTTAACGACTGTAACCTGTGCCTTTGTTCATTTTTTCTTTTCCTAGAAAACTTTACATGAATCTCCCTCCCTCTCCTCCCTCCCTCCCCCTTCTATTTGTGCGTATATAAGCCAAGGTTTGATACTGAGTATGTTCCTCGATCACTTCTCTTATTTTTGAAGCTCCCTAGATTGGCCAGCAACCCCCAGGATCTACGTGCCCTTCCCCTTCCCCCGCGTGCGCATGCGTCTAAGTACTGGTGTTACAGTTGTAGCTTCCATGCCCAGCTTTTCTGTGGATGTCGGGGACCCAAACTTAGGTCCTCATGCTTGCATAGCAAGTACTTCACCCACCGAACTGACTCCCTAGCCCTATGTGAGTGTTTGAGCTTCCACCAGAGGCTTTTATTAGGCTCACAGAAATGAGGGGCACTGTGATGGACTTTCCATTCCCACACCCATTAATTGTACAGGTTCCCAGTACACTGGTGGTTCGGATTGCACTAGTCTAATAGGGCTGACGAGAAAAATAAAGTATTTCTGCCCCTCTTCACGTCAGGAGAAATCAATTCATAATCAATGGGAAAATCCCAGTGTGGACGTCCAAATTAAAACACATTATTACCTTTTTAAATTCTTTGAAAATCTCATACAATTACTTTGATTACATTCACCTCCAACTCCTTCCCTTAATTCCTTTCAGATTTACCTCTGCCTCCCTACACCCCCAACGTCATACCTCTTAAAAAATCTAATAACTCCATTGCTCTAATTTGTGCTGTTCATACACTGGTTGTGGTCCCGTCCACTGGACGGTGGTCTACCTGCCCCTAAAGAAAACTGACCCTTCCTTCCCCAGAAGCCATTAACTGTCAGTGGTTCCTCAGTTAGGAGTGGTGGTGGGGGGCTCATGAGACCCTCTCCTCCTTGTTAGCCTGTTGACTGGCTTGATCTTGTGCAGGTCTGCTGCAGGTGAGCACAGCTGCTGTGAGGTCATGAGTGCAGCAGTCCTGTCTCATCTAGAAGACACTGTTTCACTCTGGTCCACCTTGACCTCCGGCTCTTAAAAATTTCCAGCCCCTCTCCTGTGATGGTTCTTGAGCTTCTGGAGGATATAGATATACCATTTATGTCTGAGGACACCTATTTCCTGTACTCTGACCAGTTGTGAGCCTCTATTGACCACCATCCAGCACACTTCTCTCAGGAGGTCTGAGAGACTAGTCTTCCCACGTGTGGATGGCAACTGCTGGAGCTTCTGGGAGATGCAGAACTTTCCTCACACCTGTGGACTAACCTGAAGTCACATCTGGTCCCCACCTTGGGTCTGCAGCTTCCTCTGAAGCTACTGCAAGATGTCAGATGTCTCAATTTATTGTGAACTTAATGTATACCATGTTACCAAGGACTGAGTATGAAATGCTTGAGAAAATATAGACATGATCACCCACAATATGGGTTTACTTGAATGGTCTGAAAACATTGAGTTTTGAGTAGGACCCAAATCAAGCTATCTCAAGGTCAGGAGTGCTATGAGAGGCTATCTTATGGATCTGGTCTAGGTAGGGGGTCAGGGGAGACTTCTTTGCTGTTGCAACAACTGAGCTAGGATCTGAAGGAAAAATGGAGTTGACTAGGGAACAAAAGAAGAAGGAATATTCCAGAAAATTGGTGTGAGATGTGCAGGTGAAGAAGAGACACAGAATGATACAAAGGCCTGAAGGATGATGGGAAGGAACTCTGTAACTTTGCTATGCATCAGTACAATGAAATGTGTACACTAGGTACTTAGTAAGGATAAAACAAGAGAATTTACATCCTGAAATGACATCAGAACATCTACACCCATGCATCAGAAATCCTCATCTACTCTTGGTCTCTTGAATGGACAGCATCTTGACCAACTTGATAACTTTGATAGCCTTAGATATACAAAATGATCTTTGCAGATGTGACAAGTGAGGAACTTTGGATTTAATATGTGGGAAACAATAATTGGATTGATTATACAAGCCTTGTCCTAATCTTCTGGAGGCTAGATTCTCCTTCGGATAAGGCAGAGAATACGTATTGCTGTTTAAGCCCCCTCTAAGATGCACTGCTAGGAGCCTATTAGGACTGTAGATGCTCAGATCAGACACTCTGAGTGTGAAGGAGAAGCACATCTCTCTCCAGGTCACTGATGCACCTGTATGGGGATCCCAGCAGTTGTTAGGGTAGATGAGTGTTATTTCTCTTTTACTGACAAGCATGAATGATGTGGGATGTCTATATGCTGTGAATAAAGGACTGTTTGGCCTATGGCGAGCACTGGAGCAGTGGGCAGGAATTGGAATATAGGTAGGAGAAGGGGAGTGGAGTCAGACAAGCACTACCCAGACACCCAAGAAGAAACATGTACGGTAACACAGGTGTATCGCCGAAATGGTTTAATTGCAATATATCATATAAGGATTAATATTTTTTAAAGGGTTAAACAAGCACTCACAGATACAAGGTAACCTCAATGTAATTCTAGGAGAGTGGGAACTTTCCACACTGGATGTTCAATCTTCTCCAGGGGAAAAGCAGGAACAAACAGGAAGGTGATTTCAGGCTCTGTGTCCCCAATGATTCTGGCCACATCTCATCAGGGTCTGGATTTTCTGATGTCACAAGCACTTTCTTGGGTAACCTATGAATCCCACTACACAGGTAAACCATGAGCCACATGGCAGAAGAGATGAATGGAAGTGGGTTGAATTAAGATGAAAAAGCTAGCTAGCAATATGCCCAAGACATAGGCCAAACAGCATGAAATTAATATAAACATCTATGTGTTTCTTTGGGACTTTGGGATTGCTGGTCCAGATAAGTGGTGGTGGGCAGGTCCCAATGGGGGCTAGCCAGGTCAGAAATCTCCTGTTACACATGGAGTCTCAGACATGATTCACTTAGAGACTTAATGCTGGGGAAGTGTAAATCTGATCCAAGGATCTAGGGTTTTCTGGATCCACTTATGCACCACAGCCTCCTCAGCTGAACTGGCGGGAAGATGAGGAGGGTTTATGTTTTGTTGGGGGATGGAAATGTGAAGGTACATTTGGAAAAGGTAGTTAAAAATGCAATTTATGCCAAAGAATATTCGGTGATTATCTTCTGCCTAATTGGATTGCTGGCTCTTGCTAATAAAAACTTGTGTGAGTCAGTAACATTATCAGATAGTAACAGAGAGGGAGGTGGCAGTCACTATGAGCAAGGCAAAATACTGCTAGCTATCACAAACAAAGTGTTAGTACTGGGGTTAAGTCTCAAGCTAACCAGTGACAGATGACCTTGACCTTCTCCACCTGAACCCATGTCAAAATGAGAAACATTTAAAGAATGTTTAATTAAAGAATGGGATTAAACCTGAGACAAAACAAAAAGAAGGTGTTAAAATCAGAGGTTTTAGCTTCTAGCTTCCACTAACTCTGAAAAGCAACCCGGGTGAACTGTCAGAGTAAAGAGTGACTCTGGCCCATTCTCCTGGCACTGGCTATGTGTTGCTCCTAGTTTTGAACAGAATGGTAACAAGTGCTACCAGCGGAACCCACAGAATCTGGAAAGAAACCTTGGTCAAAGTCAAGTTCTGTGGAGCACTGCAGTGAGAGAGAACTCAAGTTGAATGAGATTTCACAGTATTCAATATTCCTAATTCATAATATAATATATTCAAAATATTCTAAATTTACTCAGCAAAGTGAGTGAACTACATTCAGATTGAAACACAAATGCATTTAGGAGGCCTGCTGAAGATAGAATAAATTTCAGGTAGAGTTTGGATCACTTTGATTTAGAAGCCAATGATGCAGACTTGTGATGTTGAGATCGTTGGTAGTCATTGCCACAGAACTTGACTAGCAAAGCCAACCACAGGAGCCACTCAGTCCCTCCAGCTAGTGACTCCTAGCCTTGATTAAACATTGGAAATGCTTGGAGGAGATTTATGAAGGCTGATTTCTAGGCTGCATCTTCAGCCAGTTAAATTAGAATGTCTGGAAATGAGAGGATTCTTTTTAAATCATTCCAGAAGATTCCAATAGGTTGATTCCAACTCCCACTAATCTCAAGAAGCCTGGCCCTAGGGAAATTAGAGAAACAGTTACAGAAATTTGAAGATAAGGGTTTAAAACCCAAAGAGTGTCATTTATACCCATATCCACCAACCACTCGCTGGCTGGCATACCTTCCAAGGGCTCTAAAGCTCTCTGATGGCTTCCTACTGCACTGGATACAGTGGGATCCAGAGGGAAGAAGAGGTGTGTAGAGCACAGAACTCTTTGCTTTTCATCCTTTGAAGTTCATGTATCTTATGTGTGATTCAGGCTTCCATTTCATCATGTAAATCCTGCTTTTACCCTCTGGCCTTCCCCAGGCTGTCTTGGTTAGTGTTTCTATTGCTGTGAAGAGACACTGTGACCACAGCAACTTTTATAAAGAAAAAAACCATTTAATTGGGGTGGCTTACAGTTCAGAGGTTTAATCCACTATCATCATAGTGGCACATGGTGGCATTCAAGAACACATGGTGCTGGAGAAGTCGCCGAGAGTCCTACATTTTGATTCACAGGAAGTGGTCTGTCTCACTGGGTGTGGCTTGAACATATATATAAGACCCTAAAGCCTGCCCCCACAGTGACATACTTCCTCCAGCAAGAGAACACCTCCTAATAGCGACACTCTCTTTGGGAGCCATTTTCTTTCAAACCACCACACTGGCCCTCTAGGAACCCTCTGCAATTTTATTTTATAGAACACACTGCAGTTTGTGGTGGTGCTTATACTAATTGAATGTTGTCATTAGTAAGCTATATCAGGACCTGGATTATGTCATCACATTGCTTGTTACTCATGAGTGTCCCTAGTGTGTTGGAGTATCTACCCTGGGTCAGCATAAGTACATAAGTCACCCAATATGTCTTTGGAATGCTGAGATAGAGAGAGAGGAACAGTCTTCCCCAGGAGAACAGTGGTTGGTTATCCTATACCAGATGGTCAGCCCTGAAAATATACATACAAGTAACGTTTTACAGACTGAGCAGGTTGTATTTAATGCACATATACAAATATTCATATACATGAATTAGAAAGAGAGCAGGACCTAGCCAGGACCTAATCAATCGTAACTCTGGGCCTGGAGTGGAGGGCTGGTTAAACTAGCAATCAAGAGAATTGTGCTGATGCAAAGGTTTGGGGAGTGTTGTGATCATACTGGAGGAAGTGGGAGACAATGCCACATCTCAGGCTTTGCAGGGCCTTGATAACCAATGCCTCCCTTGATCCTCCCTCCCGCAGCCTCCTGACCTAGCTCTCTTTCAAGGCCTCACATGAGTCCCCCCAAAATCAAAGAGCTTGAAGAAGACATCCAGACCTTGATCTCCAAGAATAGTTCTTCCATCACACTGAGGTCTGTGCCCTTAGATAAGATGAACTTGCTGGAGTGTATACCTGAAACTCAAGTCTCCACTTGGCACTCCTTAGCAAGAATTTTGGGACTATCTTTTTCCAACAAGTGGGCTGCATTAGGCATCCAACGCTGTGAGCCTCATAATCAGATATGGGAGCATTGGATGGTTAGAAAGTTTGGTACTACCTTGCTCTATATATGCCAGCTCCAGCCCCTGGAGACCCCCAGAAACCTTTATTTCTTGCTCTCTTTGACTGCTAAGGATTTTTAAGGAAAGCTGGAAGCCTTCCCATATTGATCCCAAGGCATGTTATCCAGCATTGTCTAGGCCATTGCTGGTGCTGCTGTGTTTCACCTTTTCACTCCTGACCAGTTGCTTGCCTTACTAGGAACACCCCTACGGCTACTTTCACTCTTAGCAGTGGCCATGACACCTCTCTTAGAAGGCCAAGAGATTCAAAACAGTCTCCACCCTACCATCTCCCAGCCATCTTCTAGCATCTCCAATTTCGTCTTTTTCTCATGTTGCATTTTGTTTACACATGCTTTGCTAGGAATCCATGAGTGTCAGGCATGTTACAGCCCACAATCCTACTTTCAGGGTATAGTCAGGATGGAGACTGGTCTGTGCTTGTATCCCTGAGATTGCACTTGAGATCTAGCAACTGGTAGGCAAGTGGTGTTTGAACAAAAGAGCAAGTACATGATGATGGCTAGTCTTGATTATCAATATGATTGGATTAAGAGACACCTAGGAGATAAGTGAAGGGCACCTCTGAATGTCCATTACAACGGCATTTCCAGTGACGGATCACAAGGGCTCTAACCTAATAAAAGGCTTAATCCATTGGTAGATTCAAAAATTTTTGTAGACTATTTGGAGTTGGTAGAATTGTGGAACTGAGTCTGGTAGGAGGAAATCGTCTCCTGGCTGCAGCTTTCAAGGGTATATCTTGTCTCTGTCTTTGATCCCTACCCTGTTACCTTTCTCTAATTTCTGGCTACCACAAGGCATATTTGGTTTTCTGTATTACCTCAAGCTTTTAGACATATTTCAAGGAACCATCTCCTCTGTGGTTTCAGAATGGCTGCCAGTGGCTCCTGGAACTAACATTTTTTAGGTTTAAAACCACAGGAGATTCCCTACTGTTTCTCAGAATTCCAGAAGTCAAAATCATCCCAAGAGCATTTTTTGTAGCTCCATACATGCCGATAAACATTAAATTCTATATAGAAAGGTTCAAGAGGTATAAGAATTAAGAAAAATGATTAAGACAAAGGAAGGTGAAAGTATTGCATTACCAACAACCAAGAATCACTAAAATGTTGCCTTGTCCAGCTTTGATATGAATGGATAATTCTAGTTGTATTACATTTTTTTAAATGCCAAGTTAGGTTGATATCACTGGGAAGTCTGCTCTTTTCTGAAGTGAAACAGGGAAGGAGTGGATCAGGGGAAGAGGGGAGGTGGGGAACAGGGAGATAGGAAGAGAAGGCTGTGATTGGAATGTATCAAATGAGATAAGAGTAAATAAAATAAATGTTTTATCTTTAGTTTTCTTCTTCAGATGTATCTATAAAACCTTGTTCACCTATTCACTGAATGCAAAGAGATGGCAATAAATCCAAAATTTTCTGGAAACCTTACGTATTTTTTTACAGGTATTAGGTATAGTCAACTGTTGATGGCTAACAGTGCATCTCATCTGTAGGTGACTTAAATGTTCCTGATGGAATTTGGGTGGTAATGAAACAGAAAGTGGGAAATGTCAAAAACAGATATGAACATAAAAAATTGCAAGGCTAGTCTATAAACTTTGGCTAAACTTCCCAGAGATGTTTATAGCCTCTCTTGAGGAGGTTAGGTCATGGTATCATTACAGTTTCTTTAAATTCTGTAAAAATCAGCTGTTACCTCTCATCTGTGTGTTTTTTACAGAGATTAAAAAATATTGGACCCTCCCAGGTAGGGAGTGACCCAACAAAATGCTTAAAGTTACTCAATGGGTCAGTGGAAGAATTGGGATTTGAACCCACGCTGCTTGACTCCAAAGCCCTTCAGTTCAGTTCAAGGTTGTCTTACACATGAAACATTCAGAGGCCACCCACCAGGGCAAGAGGTACCATCCAGAAGACAGTCCTGTTGTCCTCACTCTCTCCTCTGTGATAGGTAGTTGTATCAACATCACAGAGACCGCAAGGACCTCCATAGTGGCTTCTGGGACTGTAGAAATTTTAATGTGGCTCGATACTCTCAGCTCATGAAATGAGAGATGGAATCTGATTTTTATCCCCCATTCATCTGGGCCGAGCATCAGTCTCAATCAGGAAATGTCTTTTTGAAAAGAAGACGTAGGAAATGGTTTTTAAAAGCTTTTTCAGTTCTGTAGTCTGTGATTACAGAGTTCTGACCCATATAAGCTTGATAGACCTTCCTCATGTGTAGCTCACCGTGGGTAAAAGACTCTGGCCTAGATATAAAAAGATAGGAACAAATCTCCCCAGAAAGGATGTTACAAATCTCAGCGAGAGAAAATTGACCAATCAAACCCAAGTAGCCCATCTTGGCAAACTAATACATTATTAGTCTAAAATAGTTATATATACACACTTATATGTATAGTTATACATAAGTATTTTGGGAAATTATATTTCCAGAGTTGCTAAAAATGAAATATTTGGCCCATAAGACATCCATTCAGGAACAGCTTTGCAGCCTAATGCTATCTACAGGAATTTTTCTTATGAACTTTCTATACCTGAGTATTTTAAGGGTCCTCAGAAAAAAGTTGGTATTCGAGATGAATTTTGAGTTAGAGATAGGGAAGAAAGGGGCCATTACCATGGAGAATAGGCTTACATACAAGCCAATTTTTCAGCTCTGGCAACTGATTTGAGCAAATCTCTGTGGATTTTCAATATTTCCTTTAGAAATTAAGCAAGAGTGTCTCAAAAAATTTATTTTGATTTTTAATTATAAAAATCAACTCTATCATTGTAGAAATTTGAGACATACAAGAAAAAATAAAAGATAAATGTGTCACATTTCTACCACCCAGATATAGTTGCTGTTAATATTTCATGGTTTACATTCAGCTAAATAAAAATGATTTTTAAGAAATTGGAGAATTTTGTATATTTGCATGTCTTTGTAGGTACACAACACATGCCCCCCCAACACACACACACACACACACACACAGAGCGAGAGAGAGAGAGAGAGAGAGAGAGAGAGAGAGAGAGAGAGTTAATTTTGTATTCAAAGAGGGGAATTTCCTGAAACTAATTAAGCCTTTGCTCTATTTCTTATGTATAACAACAAATGAGAAGATTAAGTTCTGTCTAATACATCTTCCAGTCAGAGTTATTTTTAAACTACAAAGAAACATGCAGAATTGGAAATAACAGTAATAAATAAGCAAGTCAATCTTTAGACCTTTAGACCTTCATATATGAAAGTCTAAAACTGGTCAAGGGTTGTAGCTTCATTTTAAAACCATACAAACAATCATTTCTTCCCTGGAAGAAATTAAAAATTGGCTGAGGGACTGGAGAGATGGCTCAGTGGTCAGGAGTGTGTGCTGCTCTTACAGTGGATTTCACTTTAGCTGGATGTCCCACAACCACCAGTAAGTAAATCTAGCTCTTGGAAAATCCAGTGCCATCTTTTGGCCTCTGTGGGCAACTGTACTCACATGTACATACCTCCCACAAACACATAATGAAACATTATAAAAAAATCTTTGAAAATCAGAAAAATGGCTTGAGTATAATGATTAGCATAGCTCCAATAATCTAAAGAATAAAAAACATGTTTAAATGTTTAGGTCCTAAGAGGTGTGGTTTTAACAGCCACAAGGACTTCAAAGTTTCTCAGAAAAAAATCATGAATATTTGAGATGAATCTTGAGTTGTAAATAGGAAAGGGGAGATTTTTATTTTTTAGCTGCAGCATGGAACACATGGAAGCAGGAATAAACAGAATGTAACACAAAAGACAAGTCTGTGATTCAGGCAGTCTTGAGCCTCAGTTTATTCTTGCTTGGAATTAGTGGCGTTGGCAAGTCTCTTGGGTTTTTCCCAGCCAGTCACTTTGTGAATAACATTCTTACAAGATGATATTGACAATTCTAGTTACAGAGGTATCAGTGACCCCTTACGTAGGTTTATTTTATTTTTATTACCTGGATGAAAAAATTTTCAAGAGCTTCCCAGAAGCTTCTATTTTCAAGCCTTCTGTTATCTTGTGACAGGCAGTGATCCTGGGAAGGGGAATGAATGGGTACGGTTGCTTAGAGCAACCGATAGAACATCTCAGCTGATCACAGAGGTTGTGAGCTTTGGAAGGAAGTCTTTTCTCCTTATAAATCCAGAAGGCATTTGTCTTGTCATTATTTGAGTTTGGTTAGAATGATGCTTTTTCTCCTGCATAGGAATCCCTACCTGTGACTGACATGTTACCCTGAAGCTGAACTGAAAGAGGAAAAAGAACATTATCTTCTGTTTACCGTTCACTTTTGGGTATGAAGAAAGAGTGTCTAAGGTGGGTGAAAACCCCAAGTAAGGGCATTTCCAGCTCACTGTTCATAAATTCAAAGAAAATAATCTGATTTTTAATCATAATACAATTCTTGAGGATCAGAAATGGTAGAAATGTTTAGTAAGTTACAAAACGATGGGAGCAGCCTCAAGGGACACCTATCAGTATGCTCATCACCTATAGAAAGGCCCCTTAAGTATGCTACAGCCATCAACAGAACACAGTGAACCACAGTGAATGTGTCTGAATTTTAAAGCCTATTACAGAGCCTGGGAGTCAGATGCATGCACAATGCATGATCCACTTAATTTAAAATTCAAAGATGAACAAGTTTAATATAGAGAATTAAAGTGGTCACCTTACAGGAGATAAGAGTTGTGGCCTAGAGGTACATGCCATGGACTTTTGGAATTTGAGTCTTCTGAATTTTGATTCTGGATCTGTTTGCACCAGTGTGCTGTTTATAAGAACACAGTGAGCTGGGCACATGTACCATGAACATTTTTCTGTACATGTAAACATTACATGGCTAGAGAGATGTTTCTTGAGGTCAGAAGATTTCTGATGTCCAAATCAAGGCTTCCTGTTTTCCTGAGGGGAGAAATGTGTGGGCTGGGGAGTCCGGGCGATCAACCGTAATTATGTCAGTGGGTCCAGCTACACATGTGCCCAAGAGTGACTTCAGGCAGAGCTTTTTATTGAATATAGATATAGGCACTTAGATCATGGCCCTATCTAGGCCCTGTGCTCCTCCCCAATGTCTTTCTACCCCTCATTGTCAGGTTTACCTGAAGCACAGTGTCTGAGGAAAATGATCATACAAAGTTATTTCTAATCAACACTTTAGTTACCTAACGGAGGTATATGGAGCCTAGCCCAGATGGTCAGGGCTGGTGGATGCTCAGGCTGTTCCTCACACAAACTCTGTTTTGGTTCATGCTCTGCCAGCACCAGCTGAAACTCTTGTTACTTTCAAACCAGAATCTGGCATTTTTGTTTTGTTTTAGGTACCACCACTCAGGTGACTTGTGAAAATAAGTGTTGCTGTGTATAACAAAGGTTGGGTATGGAAGTCAAGGACTGTAATCAAATCTATTTGAAAGAAGCTTGGGGTTGATAGAGAGGTAAATCCTACAAAGCAGAAAGGGATTAATTTTGTACAAAGAATAATCCCCAAATTAATTTATTTTGCCAGTTTTTTTTTTCAGTACCACCCATTGACTTTTCAAGAGATCAGGTATAAAACAAAACAAAGAATCATGAAACTTTAGAATTTGAGATCTGGAAAGGTATCTTAGATATATCTTCACTTTGCAGATGGAGGGAATAAGGCTTAGAACAAGGGAGCATTTGCAAGGGAACAGAGTTGCCTGTGGAAGTGAGGCCAACGAAAAAAGATCAGTATTGTATGGTGATATCTGGAGATTTGTGTCAAGATCTCCTGAGTATTTCTTTTGCCATCCCAGAAAAAAAGTATCTTGTCAAGCCAAAAAATTTGGCTTTGCTTTGTATAGAACCATTTGCTGGAAAGAAAGCAGACAGAGAAATCGATTACATTTGTATAAAATAATTACCTTAATGCAACATCTGCCATATACGGTTTCCACTTGGAAAGAGGTGCTTGTCAAAATGGCTCAGCCTCAAAGCAGTGTGTCAGCATCGGCTCCACTGCTCCACTTCAGTGTCGGCCACATACAGCTGCAGCCCAAAGCCATAACATGTGTCTAGGGCATGGGGCTTCCGTCTCTGCCCACCTCTGTTTGTCTTCATCAAACAGTTGAGATGTCTGGGTTATGGTTGTGTTCTGCTGTAGATCAATGCTATTTCTGGAGCCAGAGAAAATATGAATGACTTGAAGTTTTTAAGTAGCTCCTGTAGGCTCTGCTAGGTAGTAGATACAGTAACATACCTGACCTCAGTCTCTCTCCCTCTTCTTGCCATCTCCTTTTATCCTCTTCCATTCTCCTCTCCTCTCTTCTTTTCTTTTTGTGGCACTAGAGTCCGAACTCATGGCCTTCTGCATACCAGGCAAACACTCTACCATTAACCCCTAAGCCCAACTCCACATCTTTTAGGTAGACAGTCTACATCCTGGCTCAGGTAGTAGATTCAGTTTAAAAGAATGAGGGCTTATAGTATGGATGTGCAGAATAGGGAAACTACAGATGCTACCTGTGGGAGTTTAGCTTGAGAAGGGGAGCCTGGGAGTGTTTCATTCAGAAAGTGTCTTACAGGTTAAGGATTCTGGAGACCGATGGCATGGGACAAAGAACTCCAGGAAAGGCATATGAACATGGAGTTCTCTAGAAAGACTACTATAGATCATGGCTGGGAAAGGGGAGAGTCAGACTATAGAGAAGGGTCAGGTAAGCAAAGATGAGGGTTTGTGACACCAATACCGCTACACTTTCCCATAAAAGGAGTTTGGATAGTGATGGAGTCAGTTAACCATCATGCATGTGGAGCCAATGACAAGACTGGGAGGCTGCAGGCAAGGTGACGGGAATCCAGTGATGTCCTGAGATGAACAAGCATTGAAGGCAGAAGGCCAGAGGTCAAATAAAGGCTAGTGAATTCGTAGAGATGTGAAGGTTGAAAAGCCTGAGGAATATCTAGGTGGTAATTCTTGCCATGTTAAGCATAAGCATTAACCATTGTCTGAATGTTTGTGATAGGTGAACTCAAGCTCATGTGTACATACATCATCCCATACATCACTTCCATCAAAGTGCTTTGCAAGGAGCCTGTGTATCACAAAGTCTCCCAGATAAATGAAAAAACTAGGAGCCCAATCGGATTCTCTCTTCCTCCCCTCTTGCCATTACAGCTAAGTAAGATGTGATTCACAATGCACTCGTGCTACGGTATGTCTCCACTGCTGCCTTATTCTGAAGGAAGGTTTTAAAATCTGTCTTCCATTCTTCAGTTTGGTCTGCCTCCTAAACGTGGTTTTATTTCTTTCTTCAACTGTAATCTCTCACCTTTGTCTTTGCATCTCCCCTGCTTGCTGTGAAGTATCTTTAGGACAGCATTTGAGGAGGTTGCTAGGAGATGGTGGTTAATTCCATGTTGCCAGGGACACTGGAGGCCTGCTGAGCACCACAGCACAAGAAGCTGTAAGGATGCCTGCATTGGCTCACAGGAGTAGCAGGATCTTGGATGGAGGCATAAGAGGAGGTTAACATAAGAAAACACTGCAATGGATTTAGCATCCCATCCCAGAGAAAGAAACATGAGGATTAGCACCGAGGACATGGGCTCAGCATCTTTAAGGAGGGCTGTTGAAGCAAAGAAGTCCTTTTTGAGTGATTCTGTCTGGATCTTTTGAATCACATTCCATCATCAATTCTGAGAAGGGAGATTATCATATTTCATTGTGTACTGGATGATTAGGACCAACGCTTACTTTTCTACCAATCTTAGGCCCCCAATACCATCCATAGTACAGCACAACATGTATGAAGTATTGACAGAAACTGTTAAAAACATTTGTGCTACTCTCTACCTTCTGAATGTTTGACATTTGTCTTCAACAACACTGGACACTCTGTCACCAGGCTGGGCTCACATTGCTTCACCATGTAGAGGAGCAGGGACCTGTTCACATCTGTGACTTGGTGGTCATGACCACAATGTATGGAATGTTGAGTACCTGGTCAGGTTTGCATAGTAACTATGAGTATTAGACACTGTCTCTTACTAACCATCACTGTGTTCTGACCATTACCGTAAGCATGGAACCTGGTCAAGATCACAAAGCTAGACCAGAACCCTGTCAGGGCTACTCTCACTGAACTCTCTTGCCCTGTGTCTGTAATTAAATATGGAGTTGCAAGTGTAAATGAGTTGGAATGGTCTTCCCAGAAATGAATCTTGGACATATTTATAGGTAGGTGATGAGAATGGAGACTTTGTCTTGCTTTCTGCAAATAGGAGGCCACCCCGCCCAGGTCAAGGGTATGCTGTAGAATGGGGTTGTCGGAAAGGTTTCAGACAACAAATGATAAAGAACCCACATAGTTCCTGGCATACAGTGGTGATTAATAGATACACAAATGGGCTCCAGAAAGCCTCATACTACACACCCGAGGCACTCCTCTCTAGAATCATTAGATACAGCACTTGTTGCCATTTGTTAGAGAGTTCGTTATTTCTGAGAACCCTGAGGACAATCCTGTTTGGAGGAGAATATTTTTGGGGTTGGTTCTGTCAGTTCCAAAGCACTCAACAGGAAGAAGGTTCCATAGAACGTGGCTTGGGGCTGAGGTTCTGCTTTTATCTTACGATGTTCTACGCAGGGCCCGGGATCAGGAAGTGTACTGCTAAGATGCCATTTTCAGGTCAAGAGCATAGGACAGAAGGGCTTATCTGACCTTGGCATTGTTCAGAGTCTGATTCGTGCTGCCTGCCTCTCTGATTCTTGCTCAGGCAATTAAGACCTAGCACATAACAGGGACCTGGAACTCACAGACAGAGGGCTTCCCAGTTTCAGCTCCTGTCCACTAAGCTATTGCAATGTCCTTTGATTCCGTGTTTCTTTCTGTGAGTTTGCCTTCCCTGTTGACCAGTGTTAAAGAATAAGATACTAAGTTCAGGCCTCTGGGCATCCACAGACTGACCCAGGCCAACTTGCAAAATAGATAGTCAGTTCTAGACTGGTTTGAAATCAGGTTTCCTGTGTCACAAGTAAGGACAGAAAAAAAATTTACATTGTTTCATGGGACAGCCAGAGATTTAAACTCGGAATTATACAGTTTATTGGTATAAATCTCATTTTTACCTGTAACCAAATGCATTTAGTTTCTGCTTGGATAGACCTACAGAACTCCCTCATATGCTCAGAGACTCAGTGAAGCCTTTTCATTCCAGGAAAGCAATAACTCTGGCTTCATTTCTTACCATGCTGACCATATTCATTTCTTATTACTAATGCATATTTACTACATCACATATCACTGCATGAAGGTTTGCTAGTATATACAATAACAAGTGTTTTGGCCAGGTACAGTGTCTCATACCACTAATCCCAGCAACTTGAAAGATTGAAACAGAAGATCAATGCAAATCTGAGGGCAACCTGGGTTGCATAGTAACAATCTACCCCCAACCTCACATGTATATTTTTAGATTGTGTACATATCTTTCTAGCTTTTTGACTATTTGAAGCAGAATTTGAGGTGAAGTTGCTTTATATATCTTCTTGTCTCAAAGTATAGATGATTTCTGCCATGTCTATAATTTGGCTCACATTGTAATAATACCACAATGTGTGTGTCGGGGGACGGATGGAAGAAAAAGAACAAAATCCATGTATATTCTCCTTGTGATGTGGGAAGGGCCTCAGCTGCCTTGGCCAAGGGCGCAGCATTTTTCTGCAACCCAAACTGCAGAAGTAGAGGGCCCCTTTTTGTGTAGTCATGCCTGGGTTCTCACCCCAGTGACCATATGGCTTTAGGGACATTCATCACCCTGAGAAGCTGCTGATCTGGAAAACAAGACTTCACAAGATAGCTCAAAATACTTTCTAAAACTTACAGCAAATGGGTAGTGACTCTCCACGAGCCAACTGCTGACAAGCAGTTTTGTTTAAAGATATCCCAGGTGATTCAAGGAGAATTCCAGTGAATGGATGGCCATTGCAGTGGGTACCTTGCAGGAAGGCCACCCTCAGTGGGATGACCTAACTCAGAGGTCACATAGAAATGGTGAGAACCAGGGCCCACTGTCTGGATTCCACCCGAGAACTTGGAATCTATTTTCTGGGAAGTATTGACTCCTCTATGTCTTGTTTTCCACATCTGTAAAATGAAGATGACAGCTACCAGTAGGTAAAGAGAGTGTGGGGGTAGAGGCAACTTGATATAGGGAGAGATCTGGAAGGAGTCTGGAGTGTTAGTAAGCATGATCTAAACTATTATTATCATCATATAGATGAGGATGTTGGGTCTGTTCAGTCTGTAAGCAAAATCCTGAGTCAAGTGTTCTATATTCTAACAGGAGTTATGACACTAGCCAGGGCTCCTATGTAGACCACCTGTGTTGCAAAGGAGGTGTCAAGAGCTGGATTCTGTTAGACTCAGGGAAGCTGAAAAGTGATGGACAACATGGATTTCAGAAAGAACTGTTGCAAGACTTCAGTGGTTCTGTTTTCTTGGAAAGAGAGATTCACCTGTATCACAGAAAACCACCTAAAAATAATGGTCTAGCAATGTACCCAGAGAGCTTAGCCTGTGCCCCATGAGGAAAGACTTCACATATATTTGGAAAAAACTATGGCAGAGAGCTGTAGCCAAAGAGACCCGGACAGAGAAATAGAAGGGAAACACAGGGAAGGAAGTCACTATGTAGAGTTGGAGGGAAGAGTCAGAAATCTCAGAAAGATGCTTCCCACCAGAGTAACAGCATCCCTCTCAGGATGAGGAGACCCAGGCAGAAAGGAACTGGGTACCATTACATGTAGAAGCTGAGAACAGGGTAGTGGTTATAGAAAGGAGCATCACCATACAAAGAGATTGCAGTTGAACACACTCTCTTCCATCCTTAACCCCTGGTGTGTGTGTATATGTGTGTGTGTGTGTGTGTATGCGTGTCTATATGTGTGTATGTGTGTATATATGTGTATGTGTGTGTATGTGTGTGTATGTATGTGTGTGTGTATGTGTGTGTGTATGTGTGTGTGTGTGTATGTGTATGTGTGTGTGTGTGTGTGTGTATCTAAGTGTATGTGGTGATTTAGTTTTGTCAATTTGATGCAATGTAGAATCACTTGGGAAGAGAGTCTCTACAATGAATTGTCTAGATTAGGAAGATCCATGACCAAGCCTGTGAGGATGTTTTCTTATTGGGTTAACTGAGGCAGATACATCCACTCTGAATATGGGAAGCACCATTTAATGGGCTCGATGAAGAGGAAAAGGAAGCTGAGCACACATATTCCTGCATAAAGTCATTGCTCTCTGTTCTTGAGTCTGGGGGATTATGACTAGTTCCTGCTCTCTTGGCTTCTGCACAGTGATGGACTTGACCTGGAGTTGTGTGCCAAAGTAATCTTTTCTCTATTCAGTTACTTTTTGGGAGAACATTCACAGCAACAGAAATAAAAACCAAGACAGTGTCTCTAGGGAGTTTAAAGGGCACAGGAAGAAGATTCAGCATTTGGATATCCTTCCCACTTGGGAACAGCAGAGTCAGTTTCACAATTGAAACTATGAAGGAGCAGCTTTTCTGCTCTGTATCTAGCTCCATTCCACTCCATGGGGAGCCTGGAGCAGGCCGGTGAGTGGAAGAAATGGTGAGGAGAGATGCTGCAGCCAACTTTCCCTCCAGGTCCTTCCACACTGCACAGGCCTCTGCATGCTCACACCTAACAGAGACTTTTAAATCCAGAGTCTGAAATCGCCAAATTAGATGTACATTGGTGATATGGAAGAACTCACACTTCATTCCCTGAATCTCACTAAAACTAATGATCTTGTTTGTTGTACAAACAGAGAGACCAAGTCAGGAATTCAGATGTCCAGATGTACTGAATGTACTGTGAGGAAAAATCCACAGGGAAGTGAGTGAGTCAGAATAGGTCAGGGGAAGAATTCCAGCAGAAATGTGGACTCTGGTGAAAAGCAACCTTGTTCTCACCCACAGGCAGTTCAACAAAACACTGCACAGTCTCCCTCGAGAGGAGGGGACTATGCTCGTCTGCCCATAGGGTGGGGTAGGGGTGGAAAGTAACCTTTCGTGGGAATTAAATCATGTCAGCCATGGGCAATGCTTTAGAGAAAGTGGCAGGCTTTGCCTTGTCAGTCAACAGTCAATACTCAAAGAGTCTAGGATATCAGAACACCACTCCAGTAAGAAGAACCCATACGGAAAACCCACTGGGACCACTTTATTCCAAAGTGCATTCTGTACAATCTATTCAGTAATGTCTTAGTCTCTTGGAAATGTTTTCTTTCATTTTGTAAAGCAAAGGTTAAATCATAATAATTTTGAGGTACAATAGTTACTCTAATATTTATATACTCTGTATACATATTCAATTGTTGGCTATGGATTCTTAGTCTTGAGATATGTTCTATGAAATATGCATTAAGACAGCTACTAAATGGGCCTTCACTCATCCTTTTCAGCTTCATTGTTTGTATTATAGTTAATTATAATGCAACATAGCACACACTTAAGTACCCTTCTTTCCCAGAATTGCAAACTAGAGTCTTATGCATACCTACCAATTATGGAGTCCTAGGCAAGGACACAAGTGGAGGTCTATGAAACCATCCAGCTATTCAAAAAGCTGTAAATCAAGATTACAAACTTCTAGGAGAACACAGTGTGTCCTATCACGCTGACACACAGGCTAGCTCTGCCTGAGTGGGTGCTCCTGATCTTCTTGGGAAGAGTGAGTTTATTAATACAAAACAGAAACTGGGACAAATGAGGGTTTGGGGTCAGGGCATCTCCTGCTGTCACAGGAGCCCCCACTTTGCTGTAGCAAGTAAACTGGATGGCCAGGACTGTGGACTTGCTTGATTGCTTAAACACATTAAACACACACATCTTGGCACACAGCAGTCACTGTGGAAAGTGATTTATTTAAGGCAACGATGCTGTCACTTTTCAGAAGTGCTCTTTCAGAATTAGTTGCAATGCTGGATTCGCAGCTTCCATGAAACCAGACTCATCACTCAAACTGAGACTTAGTGTGTGACTCGAGACAGTGTTTCCCAGCTTGATTACCCAGCCTGCTCAGCACACTGAGCTCCGAAAGCCTGAGAATTCTTTTCAGAACTCACATCCCCCGCTTCTGAGAATACACACTGTAGAATTATCCTTGGGGCTGGAGAGATGGCTCAGCGGTTAAGAGCACTAACTGTTCTTTTGAAGGACCTGAATTCCATTCCCAGCATCCACATGGCAGCTAACAACTGTCTGTAATCCCTAGATCTGACACCCTTGCACAGTTATACATGCAGGCAAAACACCAATTCACATAAAATAAAAATATATATATGTATATATATACATATATATATATTTTAAAACACATCTCAGATCATGTACTTCAGTGGCTCCCAGTGACATAGAGAATTAAGCCCCAACTCTTCTGCTTGGTTTTCCAAACTTTTACATTATTCTTTCCCCATTTAGATTTCCAATCCCATCAGCCACTAGAACCGTTCCTTGAACACACAATGCCTTATATTCATCAATGCAAAGTTACCACCCCATGCCCTTAATGCATTCTAACAGATTCACATAGTGTCACATTTTATATTTATAAGATTTTATGTAATAAAATAATAAAAACAGAACACTGGCAAGATGGATAAATGGTAAAAATGCATGCTGTACAAATCTGATGGCCTGAGTTAAATCCTTGTGCCTCATGTAAGGAGATGACTAACTTCAGAAAGTTACCCTCCAGTTGCCACCTGGAAACCATGACACATCCATACCCTGCATGTATATCATATATATATATATATATATATATATATATATATATGAAATAAAACACATTGAAACAAATATCAATAATAATATAAATGTTGTTTACATTGTATATGATACATGAAATATAACAAATCAGTGTCTAGTTAGAGTATGTGTGACATGTCTTATTTTAGATTTTAAATAACCACATTAAAAAGGAGACACACTATGCAATGGGTTTTAATAACCCACTTTGCCAGTGAGTATATAACCAATATAAAATTCCTGTTTCTGATATCAAATCATTCAAAGTCATAGGTATTATATGCCTATGGCACATCTCAATTTAGATGCTAATTTGAAAATATGTGATTGGCATTTTAGTTTTCATAAAATGTAATTTACCTAAGTTGTTATTCTAAACATAATTAGAATTTCAGTACATAAAATGACTCAGAAATAATTTCCATTTCATAGGTGGGCATTTTCTCCAGAATGGGTTATTAAATAAAAATTTGGTTCTAGGTATGGCAACTCTCTTACTGAGTTACTGGTCAGAAAGTCAGCAGATACTTCCAAAAGGACAAAGGCTATTTCTATTGGATTTTTTTTCATTTCGCATCATAGCTATAAGATAAGACACCAATTGGTGAAGACATGTACACTTTAGTTGTAGGACAAAGAGAAATTGAGCTGGAACTGACCCCAAAGCTTCTCTGCTGGCTAGCTTCCATGGGGCCAGAGGTGCACATGCAGGCACCTGGGGAAGAAAAGTCATTGATGAGACCGCTAAGTGCTGGACTATGAATGCTGCACTACTCAGCTGCCAAGTCAGATGGACTCAGTGGTGCAATCCTTCAGCCTGAAGGATACGAATGTAACCACTTTCCAATGGGATCTGAGGCCTGTTCCAAAGGGAGGGAATTCATTCCTGATAATGTAAACCTGATCACAGGCCCATGGCTTGGAAGATCATATACCCCAGGAGTTGGGGAACTCACTAGAAAGACTGTAAAAGCAAAAAATACTGTGAAATGCTGTCTATTGGACATGACATAGCACTCATGAACTCAACAGCTGTGATTCCCGGACAAGGTCATTCCAGTAAGATTAGCCAATATCCCAGCAGGCATCACTAGTAGGGCTCAATAGGTTATAAAATTAAAGGGGAAAGAAAAAGGGGGGGGAGAGAAGCAAGGACATGAGGTGGAACGGAGTAGTGTTGGGAGGTTTGGGGGAATGGGAAGGAGGAGTTGAAGATGGATATGATCGATGTATGAAATTGTCAAAGGATAAATTAAAACTTTTTTATTTTCTAGTCTCACTTGCATTGCCAATTTAAATAGAAAGCTTTATCTCAATCAACTAAAACTGAATGCAATTTTAGTTTCTCAGTTACCCTACTGCATGTGTGACGACCATGGGCAATGGTGTAGCTCTGAGTACTGGGCTAGACGCTCTGAGAGGTGGCAACTGGTACCAGTTCACACAGTTCACCGCTAAAGCTCAGAGGAGCTGATCTGCCCAAAGTGACTTTGCCAACTGAAAATGACTGGAGCCAGAATTTTCTGAACTCAGAACTGTTTATTTTCTTAACCCACGCCTTAGCCACGGAGCTGTTTGCCACATGAAATCACTTGCCATTTTCCTGACATCTTTCCGTGATTCTGACCCCATATATATATTTTCTTAAATAAGTTTTTTACTTCTGTCTGGAATGCCTTGTGGGTTCTAGGTTAAATACCATTCATTCATTCATTGATTCATTGAGTCATCTTTTCAACAAGCTGGCCATAGGGGAGATATATTAGGGGTGAAGCAGAGCCAGCGCTGCCCTCTAGAGTCTGGAGTGGCCTTCTGTTAGTCTCACAGCCGTGGCACTGCCACAGAGAGCCTTTGCTTGTATGAGTTGTAACTATTTGTGCTCACTTCATTACAAATGAGAACTCAGGAGATGGTGAGATGGCTCCTCGTGAGTAAAGACACCTGCAGGCAAGACTGAAGACCTGAGTGATCCTCAGGCCCCCGTGATGCAAGGGCAGAACTGATGCCTGCGCGTCATCCTCTGCCCTGTGTTCACAACAAGTAAGTGTAAAAATATTCAAGAAATTAAAACTTGAAATTAGAGTACTATTTCTCCACTCTCCTTAGAATAGTGTAAAGAATCCATTTTATGTTGATACAAAGAATGCTTTCTTATGAGGAAAAAAAATGCTACATTTTCCCAAACAAAAAGTCATTATGAAGAATGGCATTTCCAAAGTTGCTGACCTCTGTAAGGCATAGCTTGATAAAAATCAAGGTGGAGGGGTGTGTATCTTGTGTGTGAGTGTGTATGTGTTTGTGTTGTTATTGTTGTTTTGGTTGAGGTCGGTGAAGGCCATCTGGCCTCTCCCAGATGCGTAACGGAAAAGAGAGATGTCTCTTGAAAGCCAGTTCAGATAACTGTGCAAATTCTTCCTGGTGTGTTACTGAAGCCCAGTAGGGTGATCACTTCATAAGGATTAGCTACAAACCTGAGCAATACATTTTTCCTATTTTAAAGTTACATTAACATTCACTGTCAACTTGTACTTTCAATGCACTTTATATGTGATTTTTGTCACAGCATCCATTGTTCATTTAGAAAATATTGATTCACTGAGCTGTAAGATCTGTCCAATCTTGACATACTTCATTATACCATATTTTAAAATCATATTCATTAATATCAGCACTGACTGAATTTAATAAAAAAAAATACACCAAATACCAGAAAGCCATGAAACCAGTTTTGGCAGATACTATTTTTCTAGAACATTAATTTTCATTTGATCCATGAATTTTGTTAGTGGTAACATACTGTACACTGGCTTCTTGCCTTTTTACCTTCCTTTCTTTTATTCTGCATGTTCATGCATATGTGCATATGCATGTGTGTGTTGTATGCATTTGTACATGTAGGCATGTGTATGTGGAGGCCATAAATTGGCATCACATGTCTTCCTCCATTGCTTTTAACCTTAGTTTTTGAGACAGGCTCTCTCATTGAACCCTGGAGCCAGTGAGTTCCAGGGATGCTCCTATCTCTGCCCTCCAACTATAGGATTGTAGGAATGTGACACCACATCTGCCTTTTTATATGTGTGCTTAGAGTCTGAATTCAGGTCTCATACTAACTGATCATCTCTTCATGGCATATGAGTTGTTTGTCTTGATATGACAGGCTTACTTGATCTTTGAGAAAATATTTGCCAAATAAATACGTGTAGTTTAACTGCCTATTATCTCTTCTACTAACAATGATATTCTATGAAAAGAGTCCCTGGTCCAGCTCAATATCTAAACAAACATATGTTCTTCCTTGGGATCACCACTGACCCCATCATTCACTTCAGCAGCAAAAGTACTTAATGAAAACTTTTCTTTTTGCCATGCAGAATATGAAACAGATATGTACAGTAAAAGAAACAACATGCAAGTATTATCATGAAAATAATTTTGAATTCATGAGCTCCATAATCCAAAAGATCTGAAGATCACACATTGAAGACCAATGAAATAAAGGAGAGGTAGTTTAACATGTATGTGGATAGGCTGGTCCACACTTTCAGGAAGGACTCCTGGACAAAGTGATATTTAAGGTTTACATATACAATGCATGTAAGGGTGATCTAAGTGAGCAGAGGGCGGTGGAGGAGAAGGGCGTGTCAAGTAGGTGGTGATGCAAAAGAGGAAAGAGAGGCAGAGTGAAGATCTATAGAATACTTTGGCTAGTCCTGGGAAGATAGGGAACAGAAAGAAATAAAGGGTGGGAGGCTTGATGGTCGCCTTCCAATGCAGAGGCCACCTCATCCTTTCAGTGTGTTCTGAAGATATGTGACCTAAATCTAATTATGAAGAGACAGCCAGACAGAGCCATCTTGAGGGGGAATTTTGCTAAACCACTCATGTGGACTCTTCAGAATGTCAAGGTATTGGAAAGGCAGAAAAAGAAAAATGAAAAGGAGATTAAAGAGACGGAGCAATTTAAAGTACTACGCCATCCTTGATTGGATACAACACACCAAAACAAAACACAACAGTGTTTTCATCCTCTCTGTCTATCGTAGCAAAACACCTTAGTTTAGGTAAGTTATAAACCACAGAAATTGATTGCTTACAGTTTGGGGGGCTGAGAAAACCAACATCAAGGCCCAGCATGTTGTGTCTGATGAAAGTTTGCTCCCTGTTTCAGGGATGGTAACTGCTCCATCTTTGTGTGATAAAGCTCCCTTCAGTGTCCTTTAGAAGAGCCTGGTCCCATTCAGAAAGGCACTGTTGGTAAGACCTAATCTCCTAAAGACTCTACCTCTTAACACCATCACTAGTGATTGTTTTGACACAAGAATGTGGGAGAGATATTCAGACCTAAACTTCTACCACCACTGCACGCCATAGATTCTTCTCAACTTGACATAGTTGGAAACCACTAGGCAGAGGGAATGCCACCTGGGAAAGCGTCTCCATCACACACTGGCCTGTAGGCCTATAGGTCAGTCTAATTAGGACATTTTCTTGATGAATGATTGATGTGGGAAGTCCCAGACTATTGGAGGTGGTTCCACTCCTTGTCTTGGGATCCTAGGTGCTAGAAGAAAGCAGATAAATGAGCCAATAAGCAGTATCTCTTTCTGGTGGCTGCTTCAATCCCTGCCTCTAGGTCCCTGTATTTAGTTCCTGCCCTGAGTTCCCTTCATGATGGACTACAACTGTGAGCTGAAATAAACCCTTCCCTCCCCAAGCTGCTTTTGGTCACAGTGTTTTTCACAGCAATGGAAACCAAACTAGGTCAACCACCAACCATAAAGGGCAGAAATGGCACAACTGTGGAAATGGGAATGTGGATAATGCGCTAAGTAACAAACTGATGCTCTGTTTTCTAAAGATGGCATTGCACTGTGGTTACATGGAAGAATCTTTATTCTGGATAGGTACATGCTGAGATATTTCTGAATGTGAAATATTCACACTCAAAGCCTATTTTCACAAATAGAGAAAGATAAGACAAAAGTAGAAAATTATAAGTCTCCATGAAAGGTGTAAGAGTATCTAAGGAAATTCTCAGTGAATTTGGAAAATTTTCAAGATAAATATTAGATTGTATGAAATAAAAAAATGTTTGGCACAACCAAGAAAACACATAGTTGAGTAAGAGATAGCTTACAGTAAGAGAAAAATCTCTTTGCTAGATGTACATCTGACAGAGGATTATTATCCAAAACATATACAGAACTAAAAAGAATTCAAACAACCCAGTCAGTAAGTAGACTGAGGAAAGGAACAGATAGTCTTCATAAAGTGAAGTACAGATGGCCAATGAAAATATAAAAATAGTCTTCAGCATTTTTTTTTAGCTAACGGAGAAATGAAAATTAAAACTACATTGAAATTGCATCTCATTCCAGTCAGGATGTTCATCATAAAGAAAACAAATAAGAAATGCTAGCAGGGTGGTGTGCAAAGAGACCCCATTTGTGCTGCTGGGGGATGTGAATTAGTTCAGCCATTGTGGAAATCACTAAGGAGGTTCTTAAAATTACAGAAAGCAAAACTACCATATGGCATAGCTAACATTACTGGGTATATAGCCAAAGGACTGTAAGTCAGCCTACTACAGAATCCTTTTATATCCATGTTTATCATGACACTATTGACAGTGGCCAAGTTATGGAATTAGCTTAGGTGCTCATCAGAAGGTGAATGGATAAAGAAAATGTGATATATATATATATATATATATATATATCGTTCTTTTTTTCTTTGAGAAATTTATACATTTTGATCATATCCATCCCTCACTTAACCCAACCAATCACTCCTGAGTATTTTCATCCACATTTCTCAACTTTATGGTTTTTCTTATATTTAAAAATTATATATATGTATATACACGCATATAAAACTTTCTGTGCCAAGTTAGTGCTGCTCATATGTACATGGGTGTAGGACTGGCCACTGGAAATGGGCAGCCTTTCAGGGGCCACATCCATGATGAAATTTGATTCTCCTCCAGCAATTATTGGCTGCCTATAGCTCCCTGGCTAGGAGTGGGGACCTCTGAGACCTTTCCCCACACATGCAGAAATATTGACTGCTGGGATTGGGAACCACAGCTGCAAAGTGTTCACAGGTCCAACAGTCTTGTCCTGTCCAGAGGACACTGTTTTAGGGAAGCCCTCACAGTCCTCAGGCTCTTGGAATCTTTCCACCCCTTCTTCTGCAGTGCTACCTGAGCCTGGATGGGAGGGGATACACATTCATAGACAGAATGGTGCTGTGTACTGTGTTAAGAATGGACACAGAGAATCTTAAGAGAAACACACCAACCCAGAAAGATAAATATCAAATATCTTCTAACATTTGTGGATCTTAGTTTTTTTTTTAAATCAAAACAAAACCATTTATAAGATATGATATGACAGCAGAAGCGAGAATGGGGGAAGAAAGGGGTCTAGCTGGAGGTAGGAATATGTGTGGTGGTGCATATGGTCACGATGTCTTGGAAGAAGTTATCTTTGTGAAATTAAATTCTATGTATGATTAATCTTTTTTTTTTTTTTTAAAGTTGGAGTACAGGGCATTTGGGCTCCCTGCTAGAGTCAATTGAAGTCACGGAAAGATGTTTACCAAGTGAGTCATATGACTTTTGAACAGAGATGAAAACAATTCAAATAGGAAAAGTCACTGATGCACATCATCAGACACAAAGACTACTCTTCAGAATCTAGCTCTACATATCTAGCTATGGGACCTCCTCTACTGTTCCCAACTTTCTGTCATGCCCCTTCTCTGTATCTTTTGACATTATTCTTTCTAGTTGGAAGGGTTGTTTGCCAGGAAATATGGCTTTAGGCACATTTGGTTCCTCACTTCCTCTGAATACCACTCCCACTAAGAGATTCTGTTTGAGGCTGACTAACTGTCAGGGAACAATTCTGATTGGTCCTAAGGGTCAGGCCCCTTTTGGCCAATCACTGAGGCCATTGATGGCAGCAATGATAATTGGTTCCCTCTTACACTTGGCTTCCAGAATATATTTCTCTGAGAAGCAAATGTGAAGATAGGATTGAGTTTTCTTTTTTTTTAATTTTTTAATTTTATTATTATGAACAAAGAAGTCACACTTTCTATCCTTGTATATCCTTATTTAAGGTCCCTTCCCCCTCCCATCACATCAGATCATTCTCTCTTCTCCACATCTCCCCATTCCCTCTCTGGGCAGGCAGCAGACAGTCCCAAGGTCCCGCTGTCCCAATATTGAGTTTTCTAAGAGATTTATTGGGAGAAATGCCAGTGGAAAAATTTGAATTAGATCAAGAGCAGGCAGGGAGAGCCTACAGACCGTGGTGCGGCCAGGACAGGTGTGACATAAGAGAAGAGACAGAGGAGGAACAAAATTATCTTCCCCCAGAGACTGTACCTGTGTTGTTGCAGCTTTTGTTTTTGGGAGAGGGTGACCTGAAACTCATTATGTAGCCCCGGCTGGTGTCAAAGTATCAATAATCTTCTTCCCTCAGCCTCCTTAGTGCTAGCTAGAGACATGGACCACCATGTCTGGCTGCCTGGGGAGATACATTGAGGAGAAACATCTTAGACATTACATGCCTAGGAATTGTCAGGGAGCCATGCAGAGGAAGGACAGTCTTGGTGTGAACACCATGATACATTTCCAAGGTGACAGGTGGAACCTGTCAGTCACCTCTGTTTTCATTCTCCCAGGAAGTGTTTTAGAAGAAAAACTAAAGCATCCACCTTGTGATGATCACATTCTGCTGGTTAAAAAGGGATGTAAGAGGTGCTGAGCAGAAAGGGAATAAACAGAGCAGCTGTCACCCTCCCTTCAACAAAGAATCCTCCCTTGGTTCTTTATGTCTATGTCTTTGCAGAGTCATGAGTGTGTGATATTCAAGTTTAGATTCTGGGGAGGACAAAGTAACAGGTATCAAGTAGATTTTATTTGTAGCTGTGCAGCATGACTCAGTCTAGCTGGAGTAAATTCTTATGAATGTAAGAACATGTTCTGAAATATCTGGGTTAAAGGAAGGGCTGTCTTAGCCTAACTTGTGTTTAAGTGAAACCTCAGATCACCTGGGAGTGCTTTCGTTTCATACTTAACATGGTGTGGATGAGAACAAAGCTAGAAGGAGCTTTTTCCATGGACAGCTTTGATTTTCTTCCTCAGACATAGTGTACAGACAGCCTGGGCTGGCACCCACAAAGTCTGAAAGATGGAGGGGGCACTGAGATGGTCTTAGACAGCTGTTAAAATGAAGAGGGATGCTGCAGGTAGTATGAAACACATCTGGGGATGGAGAAGTGGCTCAGTGGTTAACAACACTTGCTGCCCTTCCAGAAGACCTGGGCTCATGGTAGTTCACACAACCATCTATAACTCCAGTTCCAGGGGAGCTAATGTTCTCTTCTGGTATCCACAGGCATCGCATGCACATAGTACACAAATATACCAGCAGGTACATCACAGCACCAATAAACATGAAGTAAATCTTTAAAAAGAGGGAACTATTTTTAAATATGGCAGCTGCTTTGAAAGGTAAACACACACACACACACACACACACACACATATACCAAAAAATCCCCAAAAACATGATTCCACAGATCCAATTCTGAGTATGTAGTTAGAAGAATCAAAAGCAAAGGTTCACACACTTGTGCACTTGAACTCATGGTAGCATTTACTATAGTTAAAAAATAAAAAAAAAAACTGATGTGTTCAGTGGTGTACAGATGGATTGCAAAAGTGTGGTGTACACATTCAGTAAAAAGCTATTCATTCTTGAAAAGAGAATTGAAATACAAGCTACAATATGGATGGAGGAGTCCACTGAGCTCAGTGAAATAAGTCAGGAGCAAAGATACACACACTGTATGACTCTACTTGCATGTGGTACATAGGATGTTAGACTCATAGACACAAATTATGAGACATTACTTTTTGGGAAAATGGGAGATGCCTTGGAATGCAGTTTGGCAGTATCAATTAAATATGTACACAAGTATGTGTCTCCTCCAACCCAGAAGTCCCATTCATTAGTAATCACCTAAGATAACTGAGTGCATCTGTTCATCACGAAACTCACCGGATGGATATATAAATTGTGTTGGGTTCATAAAGCAGAGCATCGTCTAGCAACAGCAATAGCAGAGTATTGCTTCACATAGGGATAAATCTCTCAAAGGCAAAATCAATTCCATTACTTAGGAAAATAAAAATCAACCATAGGTGTTAAAAAGCAGAGGGCAGCTTGTCTTTCAACAAAGGAGGTAGCACCAGATGGGAGTGACAGGGACCAGGAAGCTCCCACCCTAACGGGCTCGTGTTTCAATCCGATGATGACCACATGGATGTGTCCACCTTGTGAAACTTTATTGAGTTTTATATGTGTCATTTAAAACACAGTTAAAAGCACATACATCTAAAAGCACATACATTTCATTTTTTCCCCCTGAGTGTTGAGATTTCAGGAAGCCCAGGTTATCAAAGGATGATAGACTTGAATTTCTGTGTTGGGATTATAGCTGTGTGTCACTGAGCCTGGTTATACTTCCATTTTCAGAAGCTTGTTAAAAGTGTGGGTCAAGAGTGATTAGAATTCTAGAATGACTACAGAGTTAGAGAAATTAATCTTCATGGGATTGGCGCTTAGAGCTGATATGACAAGGTATTTTAGGCCAAGCAATAGGGAAAAGGAGACGTTTTCTTCATGAAGACTGCATTGGTTGTTAGAAGGTAGGAATGGCAGTCACAGATTTAGCAACATTAGAAAATGTTAAAGGGTCCTTCCTGTGCATTTACTCACCTGATTTCCCAGCCTCGATGGTGGCCACCAGTACTCAGGACAGCTAGTCACCGGGGGCAGCATCTTCTCAAAGTGCAGGAGGGCTGGCCCAAGCCTACAATGGCTCAGTCCTCTGCAATCTGCCTCCAGAGCTGGTGACCCTCCCTCACACTGGCTCATGCTTCATTGTCCACAGGCTAATTTTACAGAGAAAAGAATTTCACATTTCTGCCTGGATGCTGTGTTTATGAATTAACTTTTTATACTTTAAAATTTTAATTTGGTGCTTCTACAGACTACATAAAAGGGTTATTTTTATTTGAGCTGTTACATTATAAAAGAAACATCCTGACATCAAATAAATTGAAAAGTTAAAACAGCACCTCTCTATCTGAATGCAACCACTGCTTGTTTTTCATCAAGGTTCTTTTGAAAAGTCATTTTACTGAAGTGTATTTGGCATACAGACAGCTGCCCACATATTTCACGTGTAAAAATAGCTGGCTTTGGAGACCAGTTAATTGCCATATAAATTGTAGTGGACCGTCCAGGTCTCTTCTCACGTGTTTATTTGTTCCTGCTCTCCAGCTTTATAAAGACAGATTCTCATAGCTCTGTTATTATTGCTTTTCTTCTGATTCTGGGGTGTCTGACCCCCAAACCTAATGCAGAGCCTCACAAACTCTCTATCACTGAGTTACATGCCCAGTCTGGTCTAGAGTTTTCTATCTTTAAAGCTGTGTATGGAACCAATTAATATTTTAAAAATTGAAAGCTGAAAAGGCAAAGAAGTAAAATGTTATTTTTAACTGTATTAACAGCAAGAATTAGTATTAGCCATTTGTTAGTTCCTTTCTAGCGCATAAATATTCACTTGGAAAGTTAAATCAATATATACAGACATTTTACTGTGCTTTTAAAAAATAATTTATCACATTTTAACCATCATATATTCTTGGAAGCCATAGTTTTAATAGGCACATTACAGTTACTAGATAAATATATTTAAAAAACAGTTTTTCCACACAACTTTTAAATTCTTCCTGATTTGTTTCTATTCTGTATACATGATTTTAAAGACCATAAGCTACATCTGGGGTGAAATATAGCTCTTAGCCTTGAATCAAAAATCACAAGTCTTCTGGAGTATTTTCCAAAGTAAGGATGAGCAGCTAGCTTATCAAAAATTTTTGGTTTGGGATTATTCTTTATAGATTAAAGAAAATAAATGAATGGGTAATACAATATTTATTCATAACAATAAAGACATATTCACACATTAGGGCCTAGAATAATGATGTCAGGTTAGCTGGATCTTAGAACACACAGCTGCTGGCTTGCCTTCTAGAAGTCTGTCCACCAGCCAGACTTTCACAGCATTCTGCTGGAGCCATTTCTCTGTGCTGTGGGTCCTGGTGTTTAACGGGGTCTGGGCTGCCAAGGGGCTCTCTGCATTATGCCACAGTCTACCCCTCTCCAGTATAACCAATTTAGGATTTGCTAAAGTTTGGAGGAAAATAATTTCCTTTTTCCCATTCCAGGAGCTATCAAATTTCCTTCTTCACACTATGCCAGATCCCTGGATTAACAGCAAAGGACATTCTCTTTAGGGAAACGCTTCATCCTCTCATAGGGAGGAGGGAGAGGGTGGGCTCTTGCTCAGTCTTTGCTTGGTCTCACATAGGCTGATTCATTCTTTCCTACCAAGAATTTTCAGAGCGACAGATGTCGCATAAATATAAATAGGTCAACATGATCTCACCTAAAGTAAGAAAGATAGCAATGTGTTAGAACAAAGAGCTACAGATTGTGTCCCAAAGGGTCTCAGAATGCACATAGAGGAGCAGAGGGAGATAATAATTATAGCATCAGATTGTGCACAGTATCTAAATAACAGCCCCTTGCTGGCCTCCATGCTGTTAATCTGCTGTAATGAGACATATTCTCTGTCCTGAATGCAAAAAAGCCATAGGTGCTGCTGTGGTTTTCCAAACAGGTGTGAAACATTGGGAGGATTAGCATTCAGCTTCATGGATATTTATTTTCATACCCAATGATATAGCCAAGTGCTCAGAAACAGAAAGACCCTGGAGTTTGTGTTGTGTGTTCACCCCATGTTTAGCCAATTACAGGGGTTACATTTGTTACACTGCAATTATTTGTCCTCTTGTTGTTGATGGCATATATAGAAAAAAAAAAGCAAGAGCAAAATTGCTTCATCGAACTTGTATGCTGTTTCTTTTGAAATTTTATAATTTATTATTTGAAAATTTCATACATGTATATAATAGATTGCATTTATTTCTTCTTTTCCCACCATCGTCTATAGCTCTTTCCTCTCAAGCCTCTTTCCTACTTCTCTCTCTCTCTCTCTCTCTCTCTCTCTCTCTCTCTCTCTCTCTCTCTCTTATTTGTGTGTCTATGCTGTGGTCAGGGTCTTTGGAGCCTTCCACCATAGTGACTGGATGCTGACAGGCAGTCTATGTAGGGTGGGTGTAGGCAGCATCAGATGATGGCATCTGTTTACAGCATCAGATATAATATGTAATATTATATCTGATGCTGTAAACATACATACATATATAAACATACATAATGTTTTTGATAGCCATAAATGCTCCTAAAACTCACCCAGCAACTCAGACCTTAGAACACCTGAACTTGTCACATTTGCTCCAGAATGACTAAAGGAACCTTCAAATGGGGGTGAATTCTCCTGGAAGAGCAGCCCTGTGTTTGTTCTCAGTGATTGGCTCTTCTTAGAACTCACTACACTCTTAATACTTAGAGGACCCTGGAACTTGCCATAGAATGATATACTCTGCAAGAGCCGGGTACAATTAAGAACTGGAGAGCAACAGAAGGAATGTGAAAAAAAAAACATTCCAGGGAGGCAAAGCAGGATTGTTCTGCAGGCTTTAATGTGGCCATAGAAAGGAGGAGCCTGCTCAGTGTGTTTAATAGTCAGGGAGCCTAATTTAATTTAAAAGAGATTAGCATCGTTGCCATAATGACCACATGTTTATATTATACCTCTATCCTCAAATGAAAAAAAAATAAATGACTCACTCTTCTCTGGGTCAAAAATAATTTCTGATTAGAGTCCTGCTGAGCTCTCCAGCAGTCATGCCCAGGAAAGAAGCCCAGGGAATTTGGAGTTTGGTTGAGTTTCAGATTTGATTGTAAGAATCATTTATATCTGGAGATGTTGTGTTGTTGTTTTCTTATTTAATGTGGAACAGCCACTGTAGACTGAACTCTGTGGTAAAAATAGCGGGAAGTTCCACAGTGCGGCTTTCCTGTTAAGCAAGGAGATCCCTAAATCTTTGGATAGAGTTGAAATCACTTCAGAATAATAAAGTGGTGGATGCCAGTTTTAATAGTTAAGTCAGCTGAGAAGATTCTGAGATGAAAATTTTGCTAAGATAAGTCCTTGGAAATCTGCCCTGTATATCTATTAGTTTAGAAGTCCAGTTTCCCACCTCTACCTCTGGAAGCAGCTCTCCTCATCCGTATCCATGGTGACAACCATCACTGAGTAGATGAGAATGCTTGATCCAAATGGGAACTTGAAACTTACTCAGAGTAAACAGGATGGAGGAGAAAGCCAGTGATGTGAGAACCCACAAGCTCCAGTGGTGAACACCACCAAAAGTAGGTGAGGACCGAGCTTGGGAGTTTGACCAGGACTTTGTGATTCAGCCTCTGGGTCTTGTGTGTTTCTGATTCCAGCTCTTCCTCTGCCTCTGGCTCCCACCTACATTCTACCTTCAATATAAATTCCCCCTTCAGCCAAAATTAAATCCTATTATTTTCTACCTGGAAAGTTCTGGATCATACCTTTGGAAATTAACTTTCATAGCTGTTTATTTAGAGATAAAAATCCTTCTTGCTTCAAGAATTAAGTTCAAATTAGCCCAGATTGAGTATTACTGTTAATTTGGAGAGGGGTGTTAAAATGAGGTAGATAATTTTATAAGATCTACCCTCTTGTTATTCGGATACAATATATTCTCTTTCAAAATTAAATAAACAAATACAAAAATAAAATGATCAAAAATAAGGAAGAAAACCCTTGCATCTCTTTAGAAATGGGGGATGTAACTGGCCACATAAATGCGGGGCGGGATCCACATCACGAGTCTTTCCTGATGTCTTAAAGTGGATTCAATATAATTTGTGACTCTGCAAAAAACCTACCATATTCTATAAAAATAAGCCAATAGTTTCTAAAATTTACTGATGCTTTACTTAGTGCTAGACATTAGGAACACAAAGTTGAAAAGACTATACGTTGGCTCCCTTAGGAGAGACAAACTAGTGTCAAAACATGTGATGCAGGTCCTTCCCTGCCTCTCCAGTGGTTGGCAAGTGGCTTGATATTCTCCAAAGGGCAACAAGCATATCTGTAGGAACTGCTGAGGACCAGAAGTCAACCCTGTGACTCTGAGGTCCTCATGTAAATCCATCACATATAAGAGAAGCTTGTGTGAAGGTAACTCATAGGCAGGGAGAGCTTTAAATCACCTCTTTCCTCAGAAAGAACAGAGTCCTGTGTCTCTCTTCTGGACCTGTGGGATGTCTGGGGTGCAAGAAGTGGGATTGCCCTGGGTTTCAGCAGACATAACCTGTCCACTGTCTCCCATGGAAGCCTGTGGAAGATGCATTGGCTGACAAAAGGCATGTGGTTGTAACTGGTGTGGCCTGTGTGCTTGGGCTTTGATGGGTTCGGAATATAGATGTTTGTCCGTGGAATAAGCAGACTCTGCAGAGAACAGCTGTCTCAGGCCCCCTTAAAGGATCATGGTCATGAGCAGGGGTAAGAAGACATCAATGATTGAAGTGAAGAAGAGAAGAAATTACAGGCAGGCTCATTTCCAGCTGATGCCTATAAGAGTCATCTGAGAGTCTAGCAACCACCTCCACGAAGAAGCCAGAATTTGTAGTTAGACATTTGCCGATCAATCTACAGAGTTAAATAGATAAATTTTGACCCTCTGCCTTCCTTCAAAGGAAAGGTCCCTGATCTCAGGCCTGGAGGCACCACATGCAGAAAATGAGGTACAAGATGGGAAAGTTGTACTTCTTAGTATTCTGGTGACTCTCTTAGTTATTTGAGCAATTGAAAGTGATAAGTATGCCCTCAGGTTACTAGGGGAAAGTGAGTGCTTCTAGTATTTGGAAACATGGTAGGAAAGATAAGAGCCAAATTAAACTTATTCACTGAGTCAGTAAGCAGGAGGCTGTAAGTGCCTTCACACAGAGAAGGAGCACTGTGCTGAAACATGGGGCATCTGACAGGTAAGATAACAAACATTTTGAGGTGAAGGGCATTGTGACCAAGGAAAGGCCTGGGACCATTTCTAGAGGCAACAGAAACCATGGCCAGCCTTAGACATTACAACCCAAAGTGTTATTAGGAGAAGGAGGAAGAATGCAGGTCACGGAGTTTTAATTTAATCTTGGAATTCAGAAGCATCCAGGTGATTTGGGCAGGAAGTGACATCTTGGGAGGAATCTGCTTCTGTTTGCCATGTTCTAAAAGGGTGCATTTGGAGCACTATTGTGTGTGACTGTCCTTTGAACCTAGCAACCACCATCTTAAAGAGTTCAGCTATATTCACTTTGCAAAAGGTTCATCCCAGCTGGGCTAATTGACTTTTTATATCTCCTCACAGAGAGGCAAGGAGGGTTGCAAAACCCTCACCTGTGTATGCTCACCTGAGTACACACCTGTTCCTTACAACCTGCTGTATGTAACACTGCCTTAATTGCACAGAGCCTCAGAGAGTTTCTAGTGTATATAGGCTGGAGAAGACTAGAGGCAGGAGGCTCCATCTCTGAGGGTATGTGGTGGTCATCATCCCTGTTGGATAAAGGCTCTCCAGGTGTAGACTTCAGAGGAAGAGCATTCATATTCCCATGTGAGTAACCCCTCAACTATGCTGTATAAGGGAAGCTCAATAAAGTCTTTGATTCCCTAGAGTGAATGTTGTGGATTCATGCCTTGGCTTGTCACTAGGACCTTAGGAGGAAGGCAGGCCTTGTGTATGTGTTCTAGAACTGGGAAGGAACTTTAGCAAGAGCCAGACAGGTAAGGAGTGATATCAACATGAGAGATATTAGTGGTCTCAGTTAAGCTAATGACAGTGAGAACAGAGAGGTGATAGGGGAGCTTTCCAGGAGGTGACATTCCTTCTCAGATTGATAAAGGTAAAGAAGTTCACCATGTGCAGTGTTCATAATTGTTTTCACAAGACTTTCTGCTAGGCCATAAAGAACTATGATAACTGGGCAACAGTGTAGGAAAATGTGTCATAATTAAGGTGAATACTTTGACCTACAAACATGCTTCTAAAATTGATCCTAAAGATTGGAAATCCATGCTTCTTGTGTTGCTATTCCCAAAGGCCAATATGTGAACACAGCCTAGATACTTGTCAATCAGCTGATGAGTAAATAGCAAAAACTTGAGCATTATTCATCCATAAAGAAGAATAAAGTATGTTAGGAAAATGAAGTAAAGTCAGACATGTCACATGGGCCTGTAATATCAACACTGAGGAATCAGGGACAGAAGGACTCCTGGGGCTCACTGGCTAGCCAGTCTAGCTGAATTGGTGAGCTCCAGGTTCAGTGAGAGACCCTGTCTCAAAACATATGGTGGAGAGTGGTCAAGGAAGGCACCCAATTTTAATTCTGTCCTTCATATCTGTATTACTTAAGTACCCTTCCCTTCCCAACATACACACAAAGGCCCACCACTGCTAGCCTGCTGTGATGAGGCCACCATATCAGCCCACCTAAAGCAGATGTGCTGCTAGCTGCTGCTTTTAAGAGAAACTTGCTTCAGCAGTACAAATGGTTTCCAGCTGAGTCAGCAGTGCATCATTGGCTAGTGTGGGAATCATGACTCGTCATCTTTTCATCTTCAAGCCCAGTTTGCTGCCTACAAATTCAGCACCCAAGTCACAGCCTCCAGCCACAGGCATTTCTCTGCTTTGGATATGAGAGGTACGTACTTGATTGAAAATGGTTTTCTCATGAACCTGTCCTCAAATAGGGTTTCAAAAGGATAGGATAGCTGTGTATACCCCACTTACCAGAACAAACAAATTGTTATCCATATGTTTGTTATGGGTATTGATGAATGTTGATTCTAGACTCAAATTGATAGAAGAAGTGTAGGCATTATTCTAGGAAGCTGGGCTTCACTCAGTTTAGAAGCCTGTTCCAGACATTGATGAGTGAACCATGGAATTAAGAAATGAAAGCAATTTTCAAAAATTTCTATCCAAGCCTCCATTTACATGCAGAGATTACTAAACACCAGGGGTAGCAATGTTAATTTGTACAAACACACTGGACAGATTATAGAAACATAGTGTGATGTCATAATTTTATATTACACAGTTCATTATACTATCTTATTAATGTGATCTTGGTTCATCATAAGATTTTTTTTTCTGACTTGCTTTTATGCAAATTTTTAACTCATCAAAATTTATACTTTGAGTGACTTCATTTTCAATTGGTGTAATTGAAAGTGACATTTCACTCTTGTCAAATATAAGACTACAGATAATTTTTGATAATTTCTTATTTTGAGAAGGATTGTCTGAAGGAGCTGTTACTCAACTTGAGTGACTTTACAGCTATGACAGCATCATGACAAATTTCTGATAAATTGGTTCAAATACACATTTTAGTATATCTAAAGTCCATAGTTCTTGGAGAACAACTTCTCTATAAGGAGAAGCACTGGAGAGATGGCTCAGGGATTCAGAGCACAGGCTGTTCTTCCAGAGGACTGCATTCCATTCCTAGAATCCACATCGCAGTTGTTGGTGTCTGATGCCCCCTTCATGCTTTCATGGGTATTACATGCATGTGGTGAACAGATATATATGCATACACACACACACACACACACACACACACACACACACACACGAGATTCTAAATTGCTTTAGAATAAGTTATTTATATAAACTAGATTAACCTTAGTCTAAACTTGATTTTATATACGAATTTATTGTATCCATTTTAGTGTTTCTGTATACACCTGGAAACCAAAAAGCAGCCTTATTAGTATAAATAGTTCAAAATGATGTTAATACATTCTATCACAGTTGACTCAATTACAAGTGAATGTTATTTTTAAAGATATTTTTAATTAACAAAAATAAAAGGGGTCTTCCTCATTAAAAATATGGCTCATCTGGACACTGAGGAGATGGCTCAGGAGGGAAAGCACTTGGTGTGCAGGAGGGAGGACTGGATTAAGTCTTCAGCATCCACATAAATGCCAGATAGGTGTGATGACTACCTATAAGCCCAGTTGCTCAGGAGGCAGAGATGGGGGCATCCCAAAGTAAACTGGCTAGCTAGATTAGCCAAATTGGCAAGTTCTGAGTTTTAGCGAGAGACACTACATCACTATATGTGGTGAAAAAAGAGTGGAAGGCACTCACACACAGATGGATGCCCACATAAGTGAACATGATTCTACACATGCACACACAAGTCACACAGAAACACATACAAAATTTGGCTCATCTGAAGTTTCACATACAATTTTTTTCCTTGCAATATAACACATTTTAAATTTGATATTTATATTGAAGCCCAGAGACACTTGTTTTTCAAGGTTGCTCCAGTGCTATGGTTTTTCAAAAAGAAATTCTAAACCCTGTGAAGTCAAGTACCTCTAGGAAATGACTCGTGATTGTAACCACTTCACATGCTTTTGTCTTCTAATAATTTAAAAAAAGTTACTGCCAGTATGTCAGCAGTTTATGTTCTAATATTTAGACTGTGAACTTGACATTTGTGTAGATAATGCAAGGCTGGACTCTGGGGACAGGCAAGCTGTTCATCCCCTGTGGGCTCTAAGGGGATGTCCCACATGCAATCCCTCCAATCTTCTGGGTCATGGCCACTGCTGCCATCTGCTGCTTCTGCTGCCACTGCTGTTATTGACCAGATCTGGCATCCTCTTTGGGTTACTATAACACTCCAGAATGCCATAGGTGTGCCTGTGGGCACTGGTTGTGTTCCCATCATTCACTATTCATCAGATTTGTACCTGAGCCCACATACAAAGCCAAAGTCTTCTGGTGTCTCTCCACTGCTCATGTGCACGTCCAACAATCTCTTTCTAAGTTATTTACTAAACATAAGCTCAGGGATGGAGAGATGACTCTGTAGTGAAGGGGGTGTATTGCTCTTGTAGAGGACCCAGTTTCAGCTCCCAGAATCAACACTGTATGGATTTGCAACCATTTGTAACTCCAACTCCGGAGCATCTGATGCCTTGGCTTCCATGGACAACTGTGCCCATCTGCACATATTCACATAATTAAAAACAAGTCTTTTAAAAATGTGTCCAGTTATCTAGTTGTTAAGAAATTCAAGATGGTTGTAGTAGAGAGAAGCATAGAGCTCTCTGCAGAGCTAAGTCTTCTGCTGTAACCAAGGTGGACTATGCAAAGACAGATCAGATTCAAGGGCTCACTAGTAATGAATTTTGGAACCCTGTGGAAGGCTAACACTGCCTCATTTAGAATCCCATATAAGTAGAATCACAATATACATATGGATCATTCTTTAACAGCCAGAATTACCAAAATATAATTTCCAAACACTAAAACCCACTCCTTTGAGTGAATTCAGAGATCTAGGAGTTTTAACACAGGCAGAGCTTGGAAAGCAGCACACCACCATCAGAACCAATGCACAGTGTATGGAAGAGTGCTATAATTTCCTCCCCCCTCAACTACCTCCCCCCCACAAAGAAATTTATCTTAGGTGAGCTCAAAGTTGACAGGACAGAGACTGTGAGATATTAGTGAGGTATTCTTAGTATAACATGAGGTTGACTTGATTTGAGAGATAAGGGAAAATATATCAATTAAACTGGTATCATCTGGCATGTAAAGACTGTGTATGTATTTTCTAGGAAGAAATGTATGAGGAAAGAGTTGGGAGTATTTAAGGGTCTAGAAATTTTGGAAATATTAGAACTCTTTTTCATTTCTAGTTGTCTTCAGAGCCTTGAACAGCCTTCTGATTGCTTTTGAAATGTTCTCTTTCTGTGTAACTACACCAAAATAACACAAGATAAAGGGCCATGGACAGCACACACATACACACATACACATGAGCACACATTGGTGTGAACACACAATATGTAATAGTCTGATTTGAGTCCTTCTACCTGGGAAGATTTCTCAAGGCATACAGATTGATTAGTGGTCTTGAAATGTTTGAATACTCACAGGGACATTTTTGAAGGGAAAACATAACACATTCTAGCTGATAAAATAAGGAAAAAAGAAGTGAAAGACCATAATTCCACAAGAAATAAATCAATGCAGGGAACTTCATTTAGGTCAGCAGCTTCAGCACTTGATTGCATGAAATGGCAGGTGGCGAAATGCAGTCACGAATGCCCAGACCAAATTTTTTTCTATTATTCTGCTGTGTAAGCCAACTGAATGGGGCCCAAATTTTACACAGCTGAAACTGAGCTCTGGCTGTCCAAGCAGCTTAATTGGAGTGGGCCAAATACTTTGAATCAGCTCTCTGAATTCCCAACATACTCAGGAAATAAAACCTTTGTGTCTCTGTGCACAAACACAAACCATCAGCCTTATTGCTCAAATGGGCCACCTATAGGTTTTGATGGAGTATTTATGAAGTTGCATGGAAGTAAAAATTAAACATGCATGTGTTACTGTTTTATGGGCCTCAAGCTTGATTAACTGGTAACGCGCTGGCTGATTGAGCCATGATGTTGTCCTTCTGTTCTATGATGCTTACATTTTGGGTTGCCAACTGGAAAGAGGCAATTTCCAATGGAGAGAATGTTTGCTCCAAGATATAATGGGTTTATCATAAGGGAGAAAATTGTAGAAAAAAAGGAAGGCAACAGGGGGTTTGAGGCTTGGAAAGGCAGTTAAGGAAGGCATCCAGAGGCCGGGTGAGTGTTGAATAAATATTCATGCATGATGGCAGGCTAATGATAACAATTGCAGAAATATTTCATGGACTTTACCTTGCATAAGGTAGAATTAAGATAGATTTCATTTAATTTGATATTCTTCTCAAATGGCCTATATTTTGGTGCATGCATACATATATGTATGTGTTAAAGCTGGTAATCTGATTACTTGTGATCCATGAATAACATGAGCTGTGAATCATGCCTAGAGGCCCCTACAATGGCTTCACCAAGTAATAACATGTCAATTTTAACTTGGGTTTTTATGGCTGATTTTATAGCAAATAATAAAATAACTGGATTTATCAAGTTGACAGTAACATCATTGGCTATGTTTCTTGAGGTGCAAATATTGCCACCATTTTGACACATGTGCATGTGTTTCTTTTGTCCTGATATTAGAAGCACTGTTTATATCTGTATCATTTGTTCTGGTTCAATTAAATCCAAAGGATGTACAGCAATATCCAGCCTAAAATTTGTCTCAGTAGAAAGTGTAAGGATTTTGTATGGTATGAATTGCCCAGTTATCTGATGGCAGATTTCTGTGGGTACAGGGCCTCATAGGGAATGTGTTGGAAGGCAGCAGATAGCAGGAGACACTTAGAAGCTGTTTCTATTCAGGAAGGACTTTATTGTTAGAGGAGTATGGTTTAATAACAGAGAAGATTATGATAGTAGAGGAGGGAGGGGAGAGAAAGAATGGAGAGAGAGAGAGAGAGAGAGAGAGAGAGAGAGAGAGAGAGAGAGAGAGAGATAGATTCAGAGGCGGGAAACTCTTCTTAAAGAGGACTTGATGTCAGAGCTCAGAGGAAGGTCTGGGTTTCGAGACTAGAAAGGACACCACACACCAGGCTAAACTGGGTTTTTCACAAGGTCTAGTTGATTCTTAAACTGTAAATACATAGACACACACACACACACACACACACACACACACGAAGGGGGGCTAAGCCGGGGGAGGGGAAAAGATGAGAAAAAGAACAGAGGGACATCAGCACTAATATCTGGTTGCAACCAAAGTCATCTCAGAGGTAGCTGAGTGACATCTACCCTGGTTGGATCCATTGCCATAATTGACATCAAGAAAGACATAGCCCTGTGTGGCTGGAAGACTAGGGAACACCCAGAGTCCCCATGACAGTCCTTCAGCTGTCACCTTCAGGGCTTACCAGCATAAAGTGACGGCATATTTTAGGGAACTATTTGTGTTGTACCATCTTTTGGAGCAAGATAGGGTGAATAGAAAGGAACATTTAAAAATTATTTTATTATTTATGTGTTATGGACATTTTGTCTGAATGTTTGTCTGTGCACCACTTCCCTACCTGGTTCCTAAAGAGGCCCTTAGAACAGGAGTTACAGAGTTGTGAACTGCCACATGGGTGCTGGGAATAAAACTCATGTCCTCTGAGCCATCTCTCCAGCCCCAGAAAAGAACATTTTTAAAGAATCATGACAAGCAAGTACTGTCAAGGCACAAGGAAGTATCATGTAAATAAACTATACCCCAGCAGACTGCAATGACTTAGGTAGAAATAGAAAGGGCTGTATGGCTTAGTCCCACTGACTGAGGTAAATATGACTATATGTCACGTGACTATTCCTTCAAGGTCTTGCCTCTCCAGCCATGGCCCAAATTCAGTAGCTGAGTAGAGCAGGAGCTCAAAGACCTGGTGACTTCAGCTTGACACGAGGCAATTCTAAAGAGTACAGGATATACCAGAGCTCACCGATGGATGGTACAAGGCTTTGCTAGGTCAGCCCTACAGTCCAACTTCTTCTCTGCCCTCACTGCCTCACCCCCAACTTATTTTCAGAGTTCAATTCCCCCAAAACAAAATGTATTCAAATTGCTCCATCAGAATGTCTGGGTAGAAAGAAACTTCTCAGAATATCTCCTACCAGAGGCACTTGCTTTGTGCAAAACAGCCCTCAAATGATACCCATGGTTCTAATTTCACACTCAAAATAATTCTTCTGTTTGGTTGACATGTGGTTTGTCATAAGAAAATTGTATGCCAGTCAGACCAGCTTAAATAACAAACACACCTGATATTTGTATTTTTTATTCCATGAGTAAATCAGGCATCTGGCTGACTGCAAATGTTAAAATGAATCCATTCATAGGCTCATTCTCAGAATGTCTACAAGTTCATTTACTTGGCCATTGGTATTTGAATGTGAAGTGTCTCTCAGAACTTCATCATATGCTTGGATACTTTGTTTCTAGTCTGTGAAGCTGTTTTGGAAGGTTGTGGAACGTTTAGGATATGGGGGTTCACAGGAGGAAGTAGGTAGGGCGTTTTAGGGTTTTTATTGCTGTGAAGAGATACCATGAACACAGCAACTCTTATAAAGAAAAACATTTAATTGGGGCTGGCTTACAGTTTCAGAGGTTCAGTCCATTATCATCATGGTAGAAAACATGGTGGTGTGCAGGCAGACATGGTGTTGGAGGAGCTCAGAGTTTTATATTTTGATTCATAGATAACAAAAAGTAAATTGTATGTCACACTGAATATAGCTTGAGCAAAGGAGACTTCAAAATCCACACCACAGTGACACACTTCCTCCACCAAGGCTATGCCTATTCCAACAAAGCCATACTTCGTAACAGTGCTGTTCCCTTTGGGGGCTATTTCTTTCAAACCAACACATAGGGCTTCAAGGACTTACAGACAGGGCACACACCTCTTGTTGAGTCTGTTTTCTCACCATGGATGACTTATGACTAGTTGCTTCACTTTTCTGTCTACTAATATCTTTCCCACAATGATAAAATGTATCTCCTCAAATTGTAAGACCCCTTTAACTCTTTTTCTAATAACTTGCTTCTTTGTAGGCATTTAGTCAGATCAATGAGAAAAATAATGCAGAGAATTGGAACCAGGAGTGGGGTCATTGCTGTGCTAAACCTGACTATATGATTCTTAGGTTTTGGAACTGATTTGTGTGAGGAAAGTCAATAAATTTGGAGCTATAGGCTAAAGAATCCCTAGAATTCTATAAGCAGAGGTTAGTGGATTATTCCACTAGATATTTCTAAGTTCAGAATTCTGAGATAAATGCAGACAGTAGAGGCCTGTGCCCTGAAGTTTCGGAGGGGAAATAAGAACTCCTTTTGAGAACTGGATTAGAGACAATGTACATCACAATTCCACAAGAATAACATGGCTTCATTTCACTTTTGGTCTGAGAACTTGAATGAAATGGAGTTGGAAAGCTTTAATCTGTTTGGAGGAGAAACTTTAAGAAAAGACAGCCTTCAGGTTGTGTCGTGGCTACTTCTCACAGCTCTTATCCAGGTTTGATCTCCCTCTTCCCCTCCCCCTTCTGTGTTTTGGGGGATAGAGCAGAAAGATGAAAATGTGCAGTTTGGTAAAGAAAGTAGCGTAAAAAAGTTTTAAATTGTGGACAAGGTGGATGCAAATGTAAATATAATTCTCAAATATGGGTGTCATTAAAAAGAAATAATATGCTGTGCATTGGAACAGCATAAAATGTACATCAAGGACAAGACTCCACCCATCCAAGGTTCCAAATTGTGAAAATATAAGATCATTTGAACTAAGAGAGCCTCAAATGAGCACATCACCGAAAGAATTCCCTGCTCTAAATCAATTACTTAGGAAAGTATTTTCTCAGATTCAGTCACTAAGTTAACAGAGGTCAGTGTAGATATAAGAAAAGGAGTCAAACTATATCTCAAGCTGAAAGTATAAACTGGCAGTGTGGGTTACATGATGCTGGCTTTACAGGTATGGCAAGCAAAAGAATAAAGAGGTTATAGAGACTATTTTCATGGTTCCAGAAAGTAGCTGAGCCAGCCAAATGTGGAAGATCAGATTCCCTGCACAGATGCCCTAAAAGGCCATCACATGAGGCTGTGAAGGTGATGCTGATGTTGCAGGAGATCCCAGGATACTGGAGGTACCCGAGCTATGGGACTTCTGCCAAAGAAAGTTGCAGACACAGAATAGAGCTAGCCCAAGAGAAAGGTCACCTGTGCAAGCAGCAGAGCTGGAAGGGAAGAGCCTCAAGGTCACTGGAGTTCAGATGAGTTCATCTAGAGCCCCAGATTTTGGATAAGGAGCCTCAGTTTTCATGATTACCTTGCTGGGTTTGGGGCTTGCCTTGTTTGATCTTTTCTTGCTATATCCCTGTATCTCACCTTTGGATAGTATACATCAGAAACATTTTACTTGTATTTTAATTTTACAAGGTTCATAGTTAAGAAATTGTGCTTATCATTTGACTTTGGATAGTGTCGGGACCGTTTAAGACTCTGAGGACTAGGTGCATGTTACATCATGAGATGGTCATGTACCTGAGGGGACAATGGCAGAAGGGTGTGGTTTAAATGTGAACCGCCCCATAGGTGCATGTGTTTGAACACTTTGTTCTCAAATGATGGAGCTGTTTTGGAGAGGTGTGGAGCCTCTCTGCAGGAAGTGGATCACTGCCAATAGATCTTGAGGTTTCATAGCTCAGCCCTAAGTCTTCTCTGTTCTTTGGTGCCCAACTTGTAGGCACCATGTACTCAGCCACCTCATGTTTATTGCTGCCATGCCTTCCTCACCATAATGGGTGTGTCCCCCTAAAACTGTAAAACAAAACCACCCCTTCTTAAGTTGCTTCTTGTCAAATATTTGGTCACAGCAATAAAAAAGTAGCTGACACAGCTTATAAACATAAAGCGTAAATCTGACAATACAAGGTTAACTTTTCTTTTTTTTATTTTTTAATTTTTTTTTCAAGGTTAATTTTTCATAGAGGACACCTGTGTGGTGATATTGTGTGTGTGTGTGTGTGTGTGTGTGTGTGTGTGTGTATTTAGTAAAATTTGTCTGGAATATTAGAGGACAGAATCACCCATAGCCAAGCTGTGAAGGTCAGGAAATGGTGACACACACCTTTAATCCTATCATTTCTGAGATAGAGATTGGTCTGGATCTCTGTGAGTTCAAAGCCTAATATCCAGGCAGTGGTGGCACATGCCCTTAGTCCCAGAACTTGGGAGGTGGAGGCAGGAGGATCTCTTGTGAGTTTGAGGCCTGCCTGATCTATAAAGCAAGTTCCAGGACAGCCAGGGCTGTTACACAGAAAACTCTGTCTCAAAACAAAAACAAAACAAAACAAAAAGGCTGGAAGGGATAGATCTGTTATCTGATATTCCAGACTATTTTATTAAATATTCAATATATCACCACACATCTGTCACATTATCTGTTCTCATTCTTCCTCTAATGAATTCTTTTCATCCATGGGGCTCTTTATTCTCTCACTTATGATATACAGGCTAGGTCTGTGACCCATCCTTGACCAGTCCCTCTCTTCTATGGACCTAAGTGTCTAGTGAAGATGTTCACAGGCAGGAGGTCAAAGCTGACTCATAGGATGGCAACCCTTAAATGAAGATCCTTAAATTCTTCATACTTCTTTTTGTAGAATCTTCCTGGTTCCCAAAGCTTTCAAGCCTTTTTGTCCATCCCTTCTTCCACTTTTAGATTATGACAGCAATCTCCCATTTGCCTTTGACTTTCTCAAGGTGGTCAGTGAACTGCAGGCCTGATTACAAACACAGAAACTCCTAAGATTTTTGAGTCAGATTCTGGGGGGCATAATGGGGTGGTTGGAGGTCTATGACACCAGCCCCACACTGTGATACAGCTTAGAGGTTGGCCATAGCAGCAGCTACTGTCCTTCTTATGCTGGAGGGATAAAAGGGGAAAAGGGGAAGGGACAAGAGACCAGGCAGGAGTATCTATCTATCTATCTATCTATCTATCTATCTATCTATCTATCTATCTGGGTCTAGAACAACCAAAGTAACCAGCAAGAGAAGCTTCTAGAAGCAGAGTAGTGAAGGGAACACCAGGTCAGACCAGCTCTGTCACAGAGCTCAGTGCCAATACTGCCAGATAGGTCCTGACACTGTAAACTCCTCTTGGGGCCCTTTCAAGAGCAAGTAGCCTGTGTTACCTGGTTGATGATTTGGACCATGAATTAATACTTTATTTTAGTGGTAATTATGTGACCAAAATGTAGAGTCAGACATATCTACATTCTTTCTTTCTTTTTTAATTAATTAATTATTATTAAGGATTAAACATGATTGGCAAATTTTTAACCTATCTAAACAAAAAAAGGAAGACCTACTTCAATAAAACTAAAAATTGAAAGGCAAACATTATAACAGATATGAATGAAATTCCAGAAAATCATAAGGACATTCATTATAAATTTGTTTCAATAAATTGAAGAATCTGAAAAAACTGGTGAGTTTTTAGATAGCAAAATTAAACCTAAATTCAATGGATGCTTTTAACAAATGCATACTTTGTAACCTGCTTGAAATACTAATAAAATACTCCATACTAAAAATGAAAATCAGCAATAACAGAAACAAACCCAAGAAAATATGTACTCACATTCTTTCTTATGAAGTAGAACTAAATGCTAATTAGATGCAGATGTCTGTAGAAATGACAATGAGCTGAGCTGACTCAAAGTCATATCAGGGGATGAATAGGAGATGACGCGGTGCATAAAGCACTTGTTGCACAAGCACCAGGGACCTGAATTCAAATGTCCAGAATCTATGTAAGGCTGGACACAGCAGCATGTATTTTCAATCCCAGCATGCCGATGGTGAGACCAAAGGAGGCAGAGACAGGAGAATCTCCAAAGCTCATGGCTCAGCTAGCTTGGTGTATGAAGGGATGAACAAAAAGACATCCTGTCTCTAGCAAGGTGAAAAGTAAGGACTGGTACCACCAAAGCTGACCCACCTGTGCTCTGTGTTACAGAAACAGATACACAACACCATGTTCATTCGGGACCATTTATATACCACCCGGTTTAAGCCTATTCTCTCCATAATTCTAAACTTAAATACACACACCCCATGAGTAAAAAATAATACATAGTTAACTGGGCTCTAGGAATGGAAGAATAAAGAGCCAATAGTTAGGACCTAGAGGAATGTACTAATGTGCTGTGTTTATAAGGCAAAAACCAAACAAAGCTAGAAGGTCCCAGAATACACATTTGATTTTCTAATAGTATGTTATAAAAACTGTCAATCACTCCACACAAATCCCTGTATCAAATGAACTGAAATTCCTCTTTTTGCTGCCACTTTACCTCTTATCCATCTCTTCTGTGTGCATGAAACGAGGTAGTATCACAGCAGTTTATGTATTTGTTTCCATAAATATACATCAGAAAAACCATTCATATTATGGGAAAATATATTTTTAGCCAGCGTCTTAAAGCAAGCTGCTTATGATGTCTCCTTGGCATCTTGGTAGAAGTGTGTGATTGTTGAAGCTGCTGAGACTATAGGGATTTAATTTTATCCTTCACTGTGGAAATTTAGAAATAAATCTTTTTAATTTATCCTTTACAAATGAAGAATTAGAGATCAAAGCAATGATTCAATAGTTAAGAGCACCAGCTGCTCTTACAGAGGATCTGGGTTTGGTTCCCAGCAGCCACATGGAGCAGATTACAGCTCCCCATAACTCCAGTTCCAGGGGATCCAATGCCCTGTTCTAACTTCAGTAGCACACAGTCATGCATTACACATACAGATCAGCACACACACACGCACACACACACACACACACACACAGACAAGTGTACGCATGCGTCTACACACAATAAAGAAAATGAATCTTTAAAAACAAAAGAAAACTGACTACCATTTTTTATTTGTAGAGAAAGATAAAACAAATTCTGAAACAACAATAGAGATTTAAGTATTCCCCATAAGAAGCTGAATTCAAATGCCAAGTTTGATCCTAACCTTTCTCAAGGGAATAGATAAGGGTAGCATGACAAGGCCTCAATATGCCTTCAAGAACAAGGTACATTATTTATTGCTGGTAATTATATTATAAACCATAAGACTTAACTTGAAAACAATGATGAAGGGGCTGGAGAGATGGCTCAGCGGTTAAGAGCACTGACTGTTCTTCTGGAGGACTTGAGTTCGATTCCCGGCATCCACATGGCAGCTCACAACTGTCTGTAATACCAAGATCTGACACCCTTACACAGTTATGCATGCAGGCAAAATACCAATTCACATAAAATAAAAAAAATAAATATTAAGAAAAGAAAATAATGATGAAAAGAATTACTTAATGACAGCTGAGCCAGAATGAAGGTAGGTCATTTGGGAAGAATTGAATTAGCATTCTGGAGATTTCTATGTTTAGTTTCTGTACTTAGGATTGTTAAGGTGAGGCAAATGAAGTTGACTTTAAATGCATGGGTGAAGAAGGCTTTTCTAGAGTATTTATGAGGCTACTAGCTCCTCCACATCTAAATCAGAAAGGTCTTTTCAGTACTAAATCTAAGCCATAGGGTGAAAATACCCAATTGTTTACCACTTCAGGTCTAGAGGGTCTGTTTTCCAGGCTGGGAGATGTCTCATCTGAGAAGTCACTTGTTTAAGCTTGAAGATTTGGGTTCCATCCCCAGAACCCACACTAACAACAGAAAAGCCTAGGCATATGCTGTACATCTGGTCTTCTCACTGGGAAGGCAGAATGCTGTTCTTGCAATACCAATGCTGGAAAGTCAGCGGCAGAAGGATCCTTGGAGCTCACTGGCCATCCAACCTCACAATGGTGAGCTGCAGCCTGAGAGATCCTGCCTCAAAATACAAAAGAGGGGGCTGGAGGAAAGGCTTCGAAGAGAGCACTTGCTGCTCTTGAAAAGACTAGGTTTAGTTCCTAGCACCTACATGGTGGCTCACAACTGTCTGTGATTCTAGTTCCAGGGGATCCAAGATGGCCACCAAGCATGTATGTCATGCATGTACATGCAAACAAAACACTGATACACATAAAGAAAATACCTAAAAAATTAAAAAAAAAACAAAGTTCCTTGACCTCTGGCCTCCACATGCATGTCCACACACATGCACCCTTCCCCATACACACACACAAACACATAGCTTCAACAGGATAAATGTGTCGAGAGATTTTATGTTCACTTAGCCCTTCTCAGGTCCTTCCTTTCTTGTGAGTCTAAGTTTCAGACCTCTGTCATCTCCCTTCGCTCCAAAGAACTTCATCAACACTGCTTGCAGGGTGAGTTCATAGATCTTGAATCCTTGGTTTCTCTTTGCCTAAGGGTCCTTCTTTGGCCTTCTACTTTAAAGGTTCATTTCCCTGGGGGTAGACTCTAGACTGGTGACTATTTTTTCTCTCGATCTTTATTCTTCCAACTCTGCTAATTCCCCTCAGCTTAGTCTTACTCTAGTCATTATCCAGGTAAGGCACCCACACCCATCCTTCTCCTCCTTGGATTTTCACTTCTCCCATGGCTTAAATACACCCGGGAGTAAAATTTCAGCACATATCCTGCCTGATGATCTCTGATTTTTCCACATTTATGGTTTGGTGTCTATCATGAATTTTGGACCTTCCAAGCCATCTATCACTTCAAGCATTTTGTTTGCTCTCTTCCATATTTCTTGTCCTTCTCAAAATCATATAACATTTTACAAAATATTCCACACTCTTGGGTATTTTACTTGTCGGCTTTCATTCTTGATCCCCTTTGCCTTTTGGCCTGGGGAGGTTTCCGGCCACATTCTCATTCTCAGGTCTTCACTTGACTGTGGACAGTCTGCCACGGAGCCAAGGGCAATTCTCCTGGCTACAGTGTTTGTGGTTCCTAGCTTTGCCATCTGAAGCTTCCTTAGATCTCTTTGCTCACGTGGTCCGTCTGCTTCTCCATGCTGTCAACTTCTCCCATATCAATCAGAGTTCTTTTATATTCCTTGTCAAAGTATGCAAAAGCTTATGCAATATGTTTAGTGGGCCTGTGTCTCTGCGATGTCATTCTTACATGTACCTTGGTTTTTCCCTCTGAGCTGAAATAGGCCAGTTAGCAAATATGCTCAATGGTGATTTCTCTACTTCACATATGAGGTAAAGCTCTGATTTCTCCTGGTGCAGTAGCCTCCCTTATGAAGGATGCTTGGGGAATCTTACCCTGACCTTCTAGAGAAATAAGATTTTCTTAAGGCTCCACCATAAACACATACTAGGATTCCCAGGAGTAAAATCTTCAAGAATGTGGAGACCCCACAAGACCATCATACCACATGGCTGCTCACTGCCAGGCTAGTTCACACTAGGCCTCCAAAGTTCAAAAGAGCCGCCTGCTGTGTGTCCCCACCAGTGTGTGCTTCTAGTCTCACGTGTGAGGCGTAAGCAATAGAAAGTATGACTCCCTTTAAGGTTTTTTTTTTCTTTTTATTATCCTGTGTGGTGTGTTTGTATATGTATGCCTATGCATTTATTTGTGTGTACATGTATGTGTGTTTGTCTCTCTGTCTGTTTCTTATATATGGTAACAGATACAAAAAGCACAAATAGCTTACTTGAAGACCTATCTTAGGTTAGAAAGTAAAATCTTAAAGGGAGTAACACTTCAGTTAAGAAAGTCTCTGGCTAAGTCTGTTACCTAGGCAACAAAAGTACAAAAAACCCAAAAAGCCCGAATGAGCCATCATCAGTCGTGATTGCAGCTTCAGAGGTAGTCTTCATTCAGGAGTTGAACAATGGAAACTGATTTGTTTGACCACAGCTATCAATGGTGCAGCTATCAGAATCTGGGTCACCAGATAGAGTGCTGCACTTCTTGACTAATGTTCTCAGAATATGGTCCCTAGATCAGCAGGAACATCAGCAGCACTTGTGACCTTGCAGGAAAGGTGAATCCTCTAGTCTCCACCAGGTCTCCTGGCTAGAAATTGCAAGAGAGAGGGAGGCAGGGTTCTATTGCATAGCCCTGAGATAGATAGGAGAGAGGGAGGCAGGGTTCTATTGCATAGCCCTTTAAATGGTTTTTCTGAGGCCTGCAAAAGTGTGAGAACGACCATACTGTGTTTAGAGTTTCTTCTCTTCCAGAATCTTTTTAAACACGTGTAGAGACACACTTGTATGGATGCAGAAGCTGTATGATCATAGTGTGAAAGAATGTGCATGAAAACAATTATGTCAAAAACAGATTCTCTACCTGGGAGGGCTGAATTAGAACAGGTAGTATCTAAAGTTGCCATTTGCTGCCCCTCCCGTGTGATTTATGCTTAAATGACAACAGTTACATGTCACTTGGGAGCCTCATTAGAGAAGACACCACAGCTGAATGTAATCTCAAGTAGTGTCTGGACAGGCAGTCAGCAACAGGAGACATGTTTTAGGAGGAGGAAAAAGATTTCTTTTTTAAGGCAGTGGAAAATGACTTCTATTGGATTGTTAGATGGGACTGTCTCCCTCCAAGGAGGGGGAGACATGTATTGCAATGCTGGCTTTTCTCCAGCTGTGTGGACAGGTCAGGCCAGATAAAAGCCAAGAGCAGGAAAGGCATGGCTTGATTGTGTTTCCTCTCTGTCTTCTACTTCCTAATTGATCTAGATTATGCACTTGTTTTCAAAGCAATGGGAAAGATAGTCACAAGTGGCTAAGAGAGAGGTTGGAAAGTTCTAACCCTAACCCACCCCTTCTCAAGAAACAGCTGATTTAATAAGCTAGCCAGTGTATAAAAGGGGTGTGTGTATCTAAAAATAAGAAGGCAAGCAAGTGCAAAGCTGGTGTAAGCATTGGTTTGAGTTTTAAGACTTAAAGTTACAAGGATCATATGGATGTTTTGAAAATCATCTCTTTGATTTATATACTTTATTACATCCTAAAATATAGAGCTATATTCAAATATATTATTTATCCTAATAATTCTATATTCAAAAGATTGTAATACCCCAAAATTATTAGAATGTCATTGAATAATGCTTCATAGCTACCAGTTATGGTTCTAAAATAATTACCTACTTTAATTCTGAGAAACTTGAGTTGTAACATTGAAATACTTATAGTTGTGGGAAAACTATTGTTAAGAAACTTAGTTATGTGAAAACCCAATAATGGTACAGGGATGATTTGACCTCTGATCTGTTTTTTTTAAAACTCTACTCCCAAGCTCTGTATTTGTTGAACTTGATCATGGCAGCTGGACCAAGCAGGAAGCACATGTGCCGTTCCCATGTGTTGTGGTTTGAACGCATGCTTTCTGCAATAAGTATGCTCAACTGTAATGGCTAATGCCTCAGTGCAAACAGGTGGAGTCCTCAAGGGGTGATTGGTTCAGGATGGCTCCTCTCACATAAATGGGATTAGATGTCCCTAGAAAGGAAGATGCACTTTCATCTTCTCCCATGGGAGAATCTGGTATCTCCGAAGGATGCAGCATCCACTGAAATACAGTCTTGGAAGCAGGTCCTCAGGACTACCCTGGGACTTCCGTTAGTTTATATGAAGTACAATTTTCTGGGGCTTATTGGATGCCAAATTGAGCTGCCAGTTGTACAGACTGCAAAAAGGAAACCCATTCAATCTGCCATGGCATATCGTCTGATAGCTACTGAAGACGTGTGGCCCCACCAGGGAACTGTGACTTCCTTAGACCTGCAGTGGATTTATAGCTGCTGTCTCATCTGCTAATTGCAGTCTAGTCACCAGGAAATCCCTCCTTGATTCAGCTAGAGCAGGAGATACTATTGTGATTACTCTTTGTCTATTAAGTGATTGATTCCATTTTCAACTCTAATTCCAAGTCCTGTGCAAATGCATCCCTAGAAAAAGAATTACTATGGCAACTTTTAGTTTGCTGTGGAGATACATTCCCAAGACTGGCTGTTTGTCAACCTAGATGAGGCAAGTTACTGATGTAGGTGGAGAGAGAAATATCAGCCCTTTAGGAAATATGCCTCTACATCAGACTAAGGCATCAATATGTAGGTTCTAAATCCTGGTCCTAGATTATCATGAAGTACTCCTAAGGTAAGTGTTGGGCCTCAAAATCTAGGCCCTGGACCAGCTGGGTCCCACACTCCCTTTCAAGGGCATGCCTTCCATTACTGTCTGACTGGGGTGGGTGTTGCCACTATACATATGTGACAGCCAGAAGACAACTTCTATGAGTCATTTTTCTCCTCCTGACTTGTGGGTTCCAATGATTAAAGTTTAGTCTCGGTGGCAGACACCTTCACCTGCCTCTGAGCTGTTTCACTGGCTCAACCATTTACGTTTTCAAAGAGAAGTCTGTGCTTTTCTTCCCAGCATGTGATAAAAGTGATACATGTAGGTAACGTATGACAATGGCCTCATTAATTTATTGACTTAATAATGACTTCACAAACATGTGTTCTGAGCCAGGCACCAGCATTAGCACCAAGGGTACAGAAATGTCACCTATTGTGATTGAATAAGTGAAATATGGTGAGAAGGTTACATATTTACATATTTACCTTTAAGCAGCTCATAGAACAAGAGATTATTACAGTGCAGTGACTTTCCTGATAGAATTTGAAACAACCATAGTTTTGAGAGCAAAGAAGTGGGTAAATTTTCTAGGAGGAGTCAGTGGAATGTTTCACCAAGGAAGAAATGATTAAGCTTGGGAAAAGTAGACAGGACACTAGAGGCTGGCGGGAAACACCATGTGAAGGGGTACCAGGCAATAGTACATGGTGGCAAGAGGTAGCCTGGTTGTGATAAGCCTGGAGGAACATAATGGGACCATAATTAAGTAGCTTGGGTACCATGGGTTTGGATCTCCCCTGTCCTTGATGAGAATTCATTAGAAGAATGATGTCATTAGATTGCCTAATGATGCTCCCAGTAGTTGATAGATGGGAACAAGTGGTATCAAAGACACCAGTGAGTACCAGGCTGCAGACATCAAGCAAGAAACAGCAAGCCTCTAGACCATGCTTGTTGCTGGGAGACAAGAGAAGGGCATCTATTTCAGAGGCTTTGGGAAAGAAAACCAACAAAATCCAGATAAAGTAGGAGTATGAGAAGGTGGGATGAGACTGTACTTGACATAAAGCTTCCTGTGTATCACATGAGAATTTGTTCAGTATTGTTTGAAGTTCATTATAAGCATTAATTTATTTAATCAAAGCATCCTTGGAAGACATATTATTAGTCAAATTTTATTGATGGGGAAACTGAGCTGGAAGGATGCTAAATAGCTCACTCTGTATCACATAGTTAAGTGATAACACCAGGGATTATACTACATAATCTGGTTTCAGGGTCCATGCTCCCAAATGCTCCATAAGCAGTTTAACCAGACATGGTTTTATCAGGGGTAGCTCAGTTTTTGGAGTTCTTGAGTGATTTTATCCTTACTTAGTCTTCCACACACTAACTAGGTACCCCTCCTGCTAGGAGTCGTGCTTTGAGTGGCAGTCTAAATGGAAACAAGTGGGACTAGAAAGGAACTATTAATGCTAAAGAGAAACCAAAGGTCAGAGCTGGAGCCTGATTTTCAGAGCTCTGTGCTAACTAACTGCTGGTAGGCAGACTCTGCAGTACTACTGTGCATTTGGGAGAAGACTCAGCCACACCCATGATGAATGGGGCCCCTGATAATCACTAAAACCTGCAAGACCATTTTTTTTCTCACAAGAAGTCTACTCAGCATATATAGTGGGTCATCATTTTCTGGTAGCTTGCTGAAGATCTTCATCGAATGCAATGAAGGCTACACATTCCGATTACCCTAGAAGTGAAACCAAACGGATATGGAATTTGCATTTGAGTCCACATGCCAGCTGAGGGGAAAGACAACTTTACTAAAAAATAACCTAAAAATGACTCCCCCCCCCAAGTCTCTCATGCATATATTCTGCTTCAGATTTGGCCCAATTCCTCTGAGCCAAGAGCAGAGACATGGCAAAGCTCCCAGGAAGTAAAATTGTCAGGAAGATGCTTCTGAGATCCATTCGGGTGGCGTCAAGCAAACGATCATTGAGGAAACGTCTGAGTTCTTTCTAACGTGCCTCCAGGTTTCTGTTGCAATGATAGGAGTCTTTCTGTATTCTCTAGTCTGTGTTATTGGCAGAACCTTAAGATGAATCCATGAATAGAAAGCTGCATTAGCATTTCCAGGAACTGGAGGAGCAGAATAAGAGAACTGCTTATGTTGGTGGTGTAAGAAGTAGAAACCTACAATTATTTTATAAAGGCATAAATACATTACTCAAAACTATAATTTCTCCCCAAAAGACAAAATGTATCTAAGTATGTTTTGACGTGCTGTTGGGTACATCTCTACAGCTTGGGGTCCTTATAGCCTCAATTACATGGACAGATTTGAACCTAGAAATTGATGAGAGAATCACAAAAGCATTTTACTCACATTTTTTAATGCTTAATGTAATTTTTAAATATATATTTTTCATGTAAATTTGGTTATGCATTACTGTGATAGAGGGCCTTGTTTTATTATATTTTCTTTGTAGAGGTCTGGGGCAACTCATGAAATTCAGAAACACTGAGTATTTGTTTAAAATTGCAATAAGATATACATAACTTAAAGCTTACATTTTAATCACCATCCACCCCAGAATCTTAATTTTTAAAAATACATTAATAATGGTGGTTTTACATATGTCTTCACAATTTTAAAACCAATATTTTTATGACCATCGTGTATTGCATTAGATAGTCACATGGGACAAAAAACTAAAATAGACTCTTTAATATAAGAAAAGACACAATTTTACATAAAACTACATAAATTTTACAATAAACATAAGTGTGTGTATGTATATACCAGAGATCAACTTCCCAGTGTCTCCTCAGTCGCCATCCACTATGTTTCTTTCTCTGACATGGAATTTGCCGTGGTGGACTGGATGTCTAGAAGGCTCCAGGGATCTGTCTCTGAGTCTTCAGCTGAGTACAATCTCTCACTATGCTCAGCTTTTTCTTCTGCAACTGGGGAAGAAACTCAGGTTGCCATGTTTTCATAGCACATACTTTACTTCTGGGTTATCTCACCAGCTCCAATAAGAGAACCTCTTTGTAAAAGGAAATGTAAGAAACAACATGCTTCCTATAGAAGGAGGCCTCGGCAACCCCACTGTGGCATAGGATAGGCAGATTGTATGTTTATTCATAAATGGAGAAACGAGTGCATTGTCATTATGTCTCCATTCTTCCTCTGCTGAGCGAAGGTGAGTGGTATTCACAGAACATGACATATTCCATTTTATTAGGTCACCACGAAAGACATTTGGTCTTCAGAATTCAGAGAGCTCTGGTTTGAACCCTCTGAGGACTCAGTGACCCATGCACATTCAATTTTGTGTCTCATGTTTCCTATGAATTTATATACTTGTATGGTCTGTGACCTACAGAGATAGAAACATCAGAAATGATAGAAACATGTGAAGTGATTATTGTTTCTTCTTTGCCTCCCTGGGGTTTCTGCTATATATATATATATATATATATATATATATATATATATATATATATATATTTTGTAGCAAGATCTGCCCAGCCTTCTTTGTCAGTAATTCAAGTCTGACCATAGTCTCCTATATTCCCAAGGGCAGTGGCTGAGTCTGTGCAGTTCCAGATGAGTGAGGATGTGAGAACTCAGTGAGAATTATAATTGGCATGCTGATTATTGAACAGCCTCTGTGTGCCAGGTGCTATGACATATCATAGAATATTTCAAACAACACTCCAAATCCCCCTTCAAATTAAGGATTAGTTTTTTTTTTAAGTACTGTTTTGTGTTACCAGTGGTATCTGTGTCACATTTCTTAATCCTTATAGCTTTTTACCATAGTCTTCATTTCATCAATAAAGAGACTGAGGTTCAGGGGTTTAAAAATGTATTTGGTAACAAAACTGGTATATGCTCTTTTGCTATAACCCAGGTTCTGGGCTTCTAATAGAGTTTTATTTAGTTTTGGTTTTGGAGGTTTACTGGCATAGCTTCAGCATCATCTTGACTCTAGAGGGTTTCTCAAGGTAGATGATATCAATGGTGGACAAGGGGCCAGAATAGGGGAGGGCCAGTCTTGCCTTTTTATAGTATCTACTCTAGCTATAACTAAGTCGTATTCTGTGAAAATGACAAGAAACCCCTACTGCAAACAGAGTCCCCGGTGACCTAATCAACTCCCACTGTGGTGTATTTCTAAAACACTCTCCTCTTGTTTTTTTAAAAAACTTTTTTTATTTATTCTTTATGTCTTTCAAATCATGCATCCCATCCCATTTATTTCCCTGTCCCCTCATATCTGCCCTTGCAAGCCCCCCCAATACAATGCAATAAAATTTAAGCGAACAAAAATGAGAAGGAAACATTGATTTCACCCTGGAAGTTCTAGCGTGGCACAGGGAGTCAGACAGTAAGCCCTTTAGTCCACATCTCTTCACCTGCAAGTGTTGATTGCAAACAGTCACTGGTCTGGTTCGAGGCCTATGGTTTCTACATCACTGTTGATTCTGGGCCCTCAATGAAACTCCTCTTGGTTATCCTTCTGTTGTTCTGTGTTAATCCTGCAGCTTTGGGTCTGCAGGACCAGTCCCTTCACGTGCTCCAGCAGAACACAGACGGGGTGGAGGTTGGGGTGGGCCAACTCATAACTCTGGTTCTGGACCTGGGTAGCTGCAGGGTTGGTCAGCCTGCTACCTCTCCCTTGTCCTCACCATCGGGGTGAGCTCTCCTGCATTGCCCTGGCTAGTTCACCCCTTGCAGAGATGAGCAAGGAGCTGAGCCAGTTCTGATTTTATATCCTCAAAATTTGTTCTCCCGCACCTACCCCTTCAGGGCCAGCTCTACTGTGTTGCCTAGGCATGGTATATAGGGCCTTATGGGAACAGGAGGAGCTCTCCTGCCCATATGACATCAGGGTCAGCTTTCCCACCTGCCTTAGGCATTGAGGGAGTGTGTATTTCTCCCCTGCCCATGCTGCCATGTGACTGATGAGTAATGGGGACAGCACTCCCATGCTCACAACTTTGGGACTGGCTCATCCACACCTCTGCCAACAGGGTAGGCTCTATTGTGCTGCTCCAGTGAGGTGCATCTCTTCTATATTAATGCAGCCACACTGAGGGCCAAGATTCCAGTGCATGATCCTTTGTGGGCACTTAAACCACATCCAAACCCAGACAGCTGGGACTCACACTCACTCCTGCCTGCCTTCAAGGTCTTTGTTATTTCTCTCAGCTCTGTTTAGGTTTCTCCTTGGAGTCATATAAATTTGATTCTTGCAGTTACAGCTGATCTTTTTCAAGCTTTAAAATGTTTTCATGCATCTTGACTCTTGCTATCCATTAGTCATGAATGAAAATGATGAATCAGCTCTTCTGCTTCTGTGTCTTTGACTTGCTTCTGGGAGAGATAGCCTTGTTAAAGCTTATGGATAGTTTAAATAACTGTAATTACAAGCACTCTACATCAAAAGCATGCACTGGCCAAATAGATTTGCACATAGAAACCCACTCTCATTATCACTGTCTCAGAACAGGCAGAAAGGTGGGTGCATCAACTTCAAGGCAGATGCATACCCCAAACTTTTCTGAGGGACTCTTTCATCCTAAAGGAGCAGAGATCCTTTAATCAAACATGATGTTTCTGTGGTTGTTTCATTACATTAAAATATTGGGGCTAAGGAGGTAGCCCCAATCAGGAGAGTGATTTCTATACAAACATGAGGACCCTAGCTTGACTCCCACCCCTGCCTAGAAACTAAAATAAAAAGCCAAGCACTTCAGCACATGCCTGTAATCCTAGTGTTGGAGAGGCAGAGACAGGGATCCTGGAGGTCACTGGGAAGATTGTCTATCTAAATTGGCAAGTTCTAGGTTCAGTGAGAGACCCTGTTTTGAAAACAATGCGAAGAAGAGGTAAGGAAGACATCAAACTGATGTGTGATGTCTTTCTGTGCACTATGAATATGCTTTATTACCATTTGTTAATAAAGAAGCTGTTTTGCCCTATGGCAAGGCAGCTTAGAGGCAGGCAAGAAATACAAGCAGAGATAAATAAAAAGAAATGTACAGTCAAGGAGACACTGCAAGCTGCCACCCAAGAAGCAAGATGTAATGGAACACAGGTAAAGCCAAGGAACATGTGGCAATACATAGATAATGAAATGGATTGAATTAAGTTATAAGAGCTAGTTGGTAATGAGCCTGCCATAGGCCAAACACCTTGTAATTAATATTAAGCCCTTGGGTAATTATTTCATAAATGGCAACAGGACTGGACTGCTGGTACAAAGAAACATACTACTCCTTCTTTTAAATACTTTACATTGATGGGATTTTGGTTTATTGATACAATTTCAAGGTTAATTTTGTTACATTGTATGTATATTTCTACTCTTGTTTAAGGTATGTAAATTGTAATATATAAATAAGAAATACAGATTAATGTTTAATAATTTATGGTAATCAAACTTATAGTCATGTTAGTTACATTTTTCAGTTATACAAAAATATAGTTTAATTAGATAGGTAATCTTCAAACAGTTCAAAGACTTAAAGAAAATGGCATTTAAAATATTTCAAGAACTTAGACTTTTCTGGACAATGAGGCATGTCTAGACATTCCTGGCAGCACTAATCTACTTCAAAAGGATGATGGGCATCAAAGAAACTACATATGAAGTTTACTTTCTTTGTGGTAAAAGTTAGCCACTGGGCAAGAAATTGTTCTTGCCTTGACTGCTTGATGCTACATAAACTAGACATACAGGACTCATAGAAAAAAATGACCACTGAACTTTGCCATAATAAGTTGAGATGGTCCTTTTCGGAGAAAACTGCCAGGCATTCTACAGAAGTGACTTCAAATTTCCCGCTTCACTGAAAGGTATGCCAAAGACTCTAGACCTGTAGGCTAAATACGGACACCTGGACATTACAGAGGAACATTACAGAGGTGACTGTTCAGGCAGCCAGATGTGGCTGTCATTTCTAGAATTTGAAAGTTGCTTACAATGCACTTCCTGTTTGCTCAGGTAATATTATATCCATCTGAGGTCTTTGATGGAGCTAAAGACTAGATAGTTGTAATTATAGTTTTCCTTAGTCATGATAAAAGGTAAATTAGATATGAAGTGTTAGAGTCACAAATATTAGATGGCGGAGTATTTTCTTTAATTTTGCTAAATACGAAGAGACTAGATATTGTAACAGAAATTCTTGTTTGATAACTGTTTCATTATATGTAATTTTACTATGTTAAAATTGAAACCTTCCTTTTTGATTAGTCAGTAAAGGAGAAGTCACATAGGATGTCTTTCTGTTCACTGTTAATAAGCTGTATTACCAATGGTTAATAAAGGAGCTGTTTTGGCCTATAGCAAGGCAGCTTAGAGTCAGGTAGTAAATACAAGCAGAGATAAAGAAAAGGAAGGGCAAGGTCAAGGAGACACTGTAAGTTGGTGTTCAGAAACAAGATGTAATGGAACACAGGTAAAACCATGGAACACATGGCAATACATAGGGTTAAAAGCACCATGCCTTTGGGAAAATGGGAAGGCACGAATATAAATGCCCAACACTGAATCCCACCTCCTGTGGGAGGAAAACACTGAGTGTACTAATCATCAGGTCATCACATCAAAATGCTACTTAGAACAACAGAAACCACAGCTCATTTTCTCTCTCTGCCCATTGCCTGAGCTTTAAACCCATGCTGCTCTGCAGAGCACCTCAGGGCAGACAGCACATGTCTCTTTGGCAGTAGATTAAGTGGCAGAATTTTAATAAAGAGAGAGAAGTGCTCAACAAATAAATCTACAGTTTTATTTTCAGTCTGTTTGCTCATGTAATCCTGCCTGCCTAATATCACTTATTAATTTCCAGGTGGCCCCAGATAAAAACTTATATCACTGTGATTTCAATAGCTCAAAATAAATACTGTTCTCCCAGTATAAAGTTCTGTCCTTAGAGCTTAAGCCAGTTCATGACATGGTAGACATGCAATCATTTTCCCTGCTCTTCTTCCATGTTCTTTCTTGGCTAATGGACTTGTCACCAAAGTCATCTTTGGATCCACATTTTCTTTCTTACCCATATCTGGTTTATCATTATGCCTATCTAATTTTCCTGTCTGGAAAATTCCTCTCCCATCTCTGCTGTCACAGATCAAGATTATTCTTATTTAGTTGACATGATATAGATGTCTTTCTCAGGACTGGGAACTACGGGCATGTCCAAGGTGTCCAGGTGAAGGGTCAAAAGGATGCGGGCAGTCATCTCTTGGAATTGGATGTCTTACTAACGAGTGTATCCTTCATGAAGGGATGGAGTCTATGACTTCAGAGAATTTGTGTTTACCTAGGATAGACTGTCTTAATCAGCTTTCCCCCAAGTACCATGACTCCAGATTAGTGCTATGATGTAGATATGAAGGAGCAGAAACATGCAGCAAAAATAACACTTGGGAAATTTTGGGTTAGATAGAAGGGTTTTCTCTGAGGATCTCATTTGCTTATGTGAGAAACTGTGAGAGACAATTATAGTACAACTTCTATAACTCACTTTATACGCCAGGTCCATTTCCTCTGGACTGTCCTAAATTGTCTGGAGGAGAGAGGGGACAGACTGCTCAGAGCACCAAAAGAAACTCTACAGAGTGTGGGCTTCAGAAGTCAACATGAACATAGAAAGCAGCCATGTTGGGGGCGGGCCTTGTCAGATCTGACAAACCTGGTGAAATACTTGGGAGGAGACATTCCCACAATGTCAATGAGAAGCCCCTGAAAATTCTGAGCAAACACAGACACTGAAGAAAGAGGAAAATTGAGTTTAGGGGGGGAAGTGATGGCAACCACTGATACTGCAAAGAAGCAAACAAGCAGAGAGGCAGCCATAGAAAAACCCGTATGGAACTTCTCCATCATTGTGATTTGAATCTGAGATGTCACCACCAAGCTCATGTTTTTATACAACTGTTCCTTAGCTGGTGGTGTTATCTGGAAGGCAGTGGATCCTTTAGTAGGTAGGGTTTATCAGGGGAAGTAAGTCACTAGTGATGAGTCTTGAGAATGGTAGAGAAGTGTGGATTTCCATCACACTCTCTGCTTCCCTGCCCACTGTGGTGTGAAAAGCCTATGCCACATGCTCCCGTCCTAACCTTTCCACCATTCTTGCCCCACCGTAATGAACTGAAATTCTGAGCCACATAAATCTTCCCTCTCTGAGGTCATTTTTGTCAGGCATTTTGTTCACAATGGCATAAAAGTAACCAATGAGCATCAAAGAAAATCATTGATATTACATTAATTGTGTTATATAGTGATAATATCTCCATATAATAATATTTTATTTTTCAAGATGTTTAAATGGAAAAACGACAAGAAATGTGTTTACATACTTGTAATAATTACTTAGGTTTCTAATAAAGTCAATATCTTTAAAAGCCTTAGGTGACCTTGTAGACAACCCTGACAGACCATAAATATTTATATTTTGAATAACATCATTACTACCCAACACTATTTCCCTTACAGTTTGTTAAATGGGAGAATCAATGTCCTCCATTTTAAGAATATAAATTTAGAGACCATTGCTAATTTTAGAAATGACTTTCATGTTCCTGGAAAAATGCCTTCAATTTAAGATGTTTCTGCTGCTTTGATAATTAATTCATTTGGAATAGGAGGGAAAACAGAGAAACTTTAAGCTGGAGGGTCACTTGACTGAGAAACTGATATGCAGCATTGCTAGATGATAGCCAATGGAAATGGATTTAATTGGCTAATTTTAAAAAAGCTTATCTATTTTTACTTTATGTATATGATAAGCTGTACATCATGGGTATACAGTGCCTGTGGAGGCTGACACATCAGATCTTCTGTGTGTAGTGCCCCCAGAGGCCTGAATAGGGCATCGGGTCTCCTGAAACTAGAGTTACAGATGTGTGTCAGCTGCCATGTGGTTGCTGGGAACCAAAGCCTGGTCCCCTGTGAGAGTCACCAGTGCTCTTCACACTGAGCCATCTCTCTACCCCCTGAAGTGGCTGGGGTTTTTTAGCAGTTCATGAATTTTTTAGATAATATCTACTCTATAAATAGGAATATACTTCTACCCTGGGTATTTCTGAAAGTTATTTTGAAATAGATTGTCAGTAACATTGTGGGGGTTAGATGTAGCCTTCTTAATCGCCTCAGATCAATATAGTTTCCAATGATTGGGGATATAAATGCTTCTACTCACACTCTGCCTTGCTGGAGGATGTCCCTTTCTCCTCCTATGCTTCTTATTTAAAACTGAATTACCTTGCCTTCTCCTCGTCTCATTTGATGCCCAGGTGTTTCAGGAGCGGATCCTATCTGTCTTTAGAAGGGTCTTTAGATGTTATTGTCCTTTGTAATTCCATTTAGCTGTTACCTGGAAATCTCATCTCTCAGTTGTATTTCAGAAAAGTTAGGAAATTGTAGATTATATAAGTTTTTCTGATTGTTAGGGTTAAGCAACACTTTATGGAAGACTGTATATATCTTTAGAGCAGTAGTTCTCAACCTGTGGGTCACAACCCCCAAAAGACTATTGGAAAACATCGATATTTACATTATGATTCATTACAATAGAAAAATTACAGTTATGAAATAGCAACAAAAATAATTTTATATTTTGAAGGGTCACAGCAGTAAGAAGGTTGAGAACCACTGCTTTAGAAGAAGTGGACTTCAGTTTATGCCACTATATTTTATGTCACCACCAAATGCAAGCAGCTATTGCATCTAACAAACATAACAGCTTAATAAAAAATACTTAGCCTCTTTTTTTCTATTCTATTCTGTTATTTTTCTTTTATTTCCTCTGAAATGCTATTCTAGTCCATTGAACGTGACTAACTTGAAGTACAAGTCACTAAGCAAGTCACAAACTATAGTTTCAAAGAGTCTGATGGAAGGCCGATACATAAATTTATCATTACACTGTAATGTGTTCATTTCTACAACAGAGTGTGCTTAGACATACTATGCAAGTAAAGTTCTTATTTGAAAGTACACTTGGCCTTACTTTAGCATAGTATCACTCAGCTCACAATGTAAAAGGAAGAGGAAGAGCTCACCTTTAGAGATGTTTTTCTTAATTACATATGAGTGTGTGTATGTGTGTGTGTTAGGGGTGAGGCAGGTTGTATGTGTGCATTGTAATGTCTGAATCTCGATCACCCAGAAAGACCATCAGAGACAGATACATCCGAAATGCAACAGCAAGGTTTATTGTCAGCGTAAGACAAGCCAGGCAGGAAGCTTGTTCCTCACACTTGCATGGGTGCAGTGCAAAGAAGAGCTGAGCATTCCAATTTACACAAGCTTCTTATAGGTGAAAACCACAAGGCAAGGTTACTTGGGGTCAAGGGTGCAGGTGTGCTGTGGATGAATTCATGCTTAGGGACTTTTTACAGCTTAACATTCCTGAACCGGACCTGGGTGGTGTGGCTGGAAGATTTTCACTACCTGATGGTTGGATCATCCAGGTGTCCTTAGATAGTGCTTAGTTCATTCTTTCTTAGAACTAAGCAAGCCCCTGCCAGGAATGTGAAACTGAACTCTATTTTATATCTATGGCTACTAGAATGCAAAATGGGGTTTCTAGAGCTAAGTTTATTCTCTTCATGCATGTGTGTGTGTGTGTGTGTGTGTGTGTGTGTGTGTGTGTGTGTGTGTTAGGGGCAGGAAGCATGTGCATGTAAGTTCAGAGCCTGAGGAGGTAGGTCAGAGGTAATCCCCTGGGAGGTGGAGTTCTAAGCAGTTCCAAGTTGTCTGACTTAAGTGCTGGAAACTGAACTCTTACCCTCTGGGAGAACAGTCAGAATGCATTCTAACCACTGAGCCATCTTTCCAATCCTAAGAACCTGTTTTGTCTTTAAACTAATTAACTTGTTTATTTCTTTATTCTTCTCTCATACAATAATTCCCCTCAGTTTCTCCTCCCTCCAGTCCTTCCAGTTCCCCCCACTTCCCCTTCCCCAAGCTCCTCTCCTCTGCTTCCTTTTAGAAAAGAGCAGCCTCCCAGGGATATGAGAGGAACACAGCACAAGATACAGTAAGTCTAGGCACAAACGCTCATACTGGGGCTAGGTGAGGCAACTTAGTAGGAGGAAAATGGTCCCAAGAGCAGGTAAAAGAGTCGGACACCCCTACTCCCACTGTTAGGGGTATCACAAGAACAGCAAGCTACACAACCATAGCATCTAGGGAGAGGACCTAGTACAAACCCATAGTTGCCAGGTAACCAAGAGTATGCTCAGCCACACCATGGAGACACACTCATGGGGACATTCTTTCCACAGACCCTGCCTCATGTTCCCTGTTGCCACTGTCACGACCAAACAAATTCTGAAGAATCCCTACATACCACACTGGTCTCTAAAGCACTAAGTTTTCATGTCCCATTTTCCTGAGTGGGAAGGGGAAATATCCAGCCCATGAGGGATAATCCCTTCAAAATAAAAATGAGGTGAAATAAACTGTCTACCACCCTATATACTATAACCATTTTATATTATTTTTCTCTTTAAAAGAAAATGTCTTCCATTTTATTGCTTTGATTTCCATGGTTCATACTTGACTTCTAAAAATATGTCTTAGGACAACTTTTTCTCTCTTGAGTCCAGGCCGGAAATATCTAACTTTTAAACTGAAATCTCTATTTGGTTCTCAGAAGCCCCTTCAATTTAATGTCTTGAGTATCCATGTCTGGCCTGTAATCTTTTCTACAAAACACCCAGTTTCCATCCATCTCTTCATGTGAGCCAGGGACCTTCAAATCATTCTTAGAAAGATTGTATTCCCTCACCTCATCCCTAATTCATCACCAGAACTTAATAATTTATTTTCTACAGTGTTTCTGAAATCCATCTGCCTGGCTCAGGCTCCACCATGGCCCTTATTGAACAAAGTACAAATGGCCAGACGTACCGAGTCGAACAATTGCCTACTAGTCTATGTTCACCAAGCCTTTAGAAAACAGAAACCTTAGCCCATAATTCTATTGCTTGTATTTATTATTGTGTAAGAGCTCCTGGTTGAGCCAGAGGAAACTTTTTTTCACAGATTTTCTCTCAGATTGGTGGAAAGTTTTTATTTGGAATGTGAGTGAATTTTGAGTAAACAGCTGCATACAGTTTGCTGATACTTTTCAGTGGCTTTTGCAGAGATTGGATAGGTGATTTTCCAAAAATGTGGGTGGAGTCAGCAGTCACCAATGTCTTTAAAATGCCTTTGTAATTACACTTGCTTTAAATAGTGCCTCATGTTTATGAATTTAATTCCTTGAGTCTAAGAACTATCTATCCTAAGTTCTAGTAAGACAGATGTGGTGCAAAGACTTGGTTTCTACATGTGGCACTGTTTGGGGAAGTCTGGGAAGTACAGCCTGGCATAAGGAATTAAATGATTGGGGGTAGGATTTGAGATTCTATAGCTTCTCCCTAGCCCTGCTTTCTCTCTGCTGCATCATGGTTGCTGTTGGTGATGTGGTTGATCTCTGGGCTCCATGCTTCCCTTTCCCTTAATGCTTGCTAATGTGTCTCCCTGGCATGGTGGACTCTTATCCCTCTGAAACCATGAGTCGTAAATTCGCTCCCTTAAGTTGACCTTAAACACTAGGTTTTATAATAACAGAAAAGTAATTAATACAGATAGGGACTATCTTTTTCATTTACCCAGTCGGTTGAGTGCATAGTCTGTTAGCAAAAACCAAGGGATGGAGGCATTCTGAGCAGAGATAGGTGTGTGCCACACAGAGGTCTGCAATGATCTATTCCCATCAGTGGTTCCTAAGTGATGGTGGTGCCCTGTGTTGGTTAACTAATAAAGAATTTTATCCCCTAAATTCCTTTTCCTGGTGGCTCTGGAGGAAGTTTGGCCCCAGGAGAAGTTTTCATGACATGTGGGGAGTGGAAATAAGGAAGTAAGGTCACTGTGGGCTTTACCTCAGCCCAGGTACATTGGTACATACTTAGGGGCTCACCTTGTTGGCAAGAGGCCACAAACATCTCTGCAGTCTTCCTGCTCTACCAGATCTAATTTTCACATCCTCCACTCCCCGAGCCTGGGATATGTGCAACAACATAGCAAAAAGCCACTAACACTTTCTGCATCTTTTTATGTCATCAAACCTGGAGGCAGTGAGGGGTTGCAGGTTCTAGCTTCTCCTTCTTGCTCTTGATCCACATCTGGTTCTTCTTCTCCATCATCAGCCCAGCCAGCCTAAAGACATTGCAGGCCATCAAAGAGAAATGCAACAAACCCAGCTTTGATGACAGTCAAGGACTGTACATCGATTCCATACACAATAGCACAATTGCTTGAGTTCAAATTCCTTTAAGGGACTATAGCTCCCTTCTTTGTGAACTTGGACATGGCCCTTCACCCTCATGAGGCTGAGCTCTGTCATTTGCAAAATAAATACAACAATGTGCTGTATAATCAGGGTCCCCCATAAACAGAACCAATAACATACACACACACACACACACACACACACACACACACACGAGATTTATCATAAGTAATTATCTCATGTGCTTGTGGCAGCTGACATGCCCCACAGTCTCTCAGGCCATAGCCAGCTTCAGATCTGAAGGCCCAAGACCCACAGCAGCCAATGGTGTAAGTGTCAGTCTGAATTCAGAAGATCAGCATCTCAGCTTGAAGGCGGTCAGGTAGAGAGAGAGAGAGAATACGCTCTCACCACTTATTGTTGTAATCACATCTCTGTCAGTCTCTATCAAAGTGGAGTCAGAGTACACCACGACGAAGATTTCACTTACAAACACTCTAACAAGACTTACCACAGATGCTCAGACAGATAATAGGATTCACCACAAGAACTTCCTCGCCCATGTCAATCCAAATAGACTGCTTGGAGCATGTAGTAAAGGCTCTCCCAGCTGTAAACCAGCACCAACTCCTCTAACAACCTCTGTGATCTTTAACCTTTGCAACTTTTGGTTTTAGAATAGTTTGTATGAGGTTCTTGGCTTTAAAAAGAATCTTCCAGCTGTAACTGGAGGAATGTGATCTATTGTGAGCTCACTACAGATTACAATCCCTGTATACAATTTTCTGCTGTTCTCAGATAAATTCACTTACACGGAAGAACCATCTCTAAGCTTTCAAGAAACAGATTGGAGGAAACCCACTCACACTGTGTGGGCAATCTGTTCTATGCAGTGTGCTGACTCAAATGAAGACCTTTTCTAAGCTCACCCTCACAGAACACACTTAGACTGATGGTTAGCCAAATGGGAAACTCCTGCCCTAGTCTAGTTGACAGGTTAAGTTGCCCACCATGTACTCCTGTATTCTATTACCAGCACCCACATGATGGCTTTACAACCATCTGAAGCTCAATTAGAGAGGAAGATAAAATGATCTCCTGGTCTCCTTGGCACCAGGCATGCATGTGTGTGGACAAACTCATATACATAAAAGAAAATAACTTTTCAAAAGAGAATGAGTTCTGTGCAGAGCTGTGGATGAGGCCTGCTGAGCAGATAAGTAGCTCAACCAAGTCCCACTTCTGTGACAGATATAGTTGGTGGCATGGAATCAGTGTCAGTAGAAGTATACCATTGCTATCATACACACACACACACTCATGACAGATGGGAATGAAAATTACACATTATAAATTCCAAGTGCCTCTCAACTATTTGATTGGAAGAGAAGGCTGAGTAAAAAATTTTATTTACTTATTGGCTCCTGTTATATATAGGATATTGTCTCCCCTTTTCTGAGGGCTCCTTATTGCCTCGTAAAGGTGTAGAGAGAGGCAGCTATCTCTCTGTGAGGACACACCAACCTGACCCTCAGAGGGTTCCCATCCACACAGGGAAAAGGGTACCCTATGCCTATGATTGCTCTGACATTTGCTTGAAGGACATTCAGGGAAAGAACACCCAAAGGTGTGATTATGTAACAGGGAGATCTGAGTGGTTTTATTCCAATAAGAGGAGAAGAGGGAATTTTAGGTCAAGTTGAGGTTTTGGTACAAACTAATTAAAAAGCAACCACAAGGAAGAGAGGATAGAATCCTAATCAATGTGACTATGAGAGATTCATCTTTTTTAATTGTGTCCCAGTGTGGCTGGCTTTCTAGAACAGAATCAGACCTCCTAGTTTAAATATCGAAGAATTTTATCAAATACTCATGTGCATTTTATGGATGAAGAAAGTCATTTTTAATAGCATTTTTTAAAAGATGGAATTAAACAGTGGCTCCAACTCCCAGATTCAATAGCCTCAGGTTATCATAAGAAAGATGATAAAATATTCATTTCTTTGTAATTAGTCTGAGTTAGAAGTAAAATAGGGGGGCGGGAAGAAAGGCCTGTAGCTTTGAAGCGGTAGTTTGAAAAAGATGTTCTGTACATAAGAGAAAGCACAGGGTGCTGTGTGTGATGAGGACTGCAAGGTCACGCCGCATAGCACTCTCATATGATTGCCAACCTTCAGTTTGTCAGTAAGCAAACATCACCAGTTCATGCCCACCCTGCTTAGCCCCACACTGGACTGCCCCCATCCCACTCGGCTTTAGTTCTCACAGGATATTTTATTACTGCCTCCTGGGCTCTGACTGTTTGGTTCTCACAGCTTATTTTAGTTTTATGCAGTTCCAGTGAAGCAATCCTTTGAAATACACCCTTTATCATCCTTCCCCTGATGATTAGGGGACGTTAGAGGCAGTGGCTCAGGTGACGTCCTCTGAACGTGTATGTAGTATCCAGAGCTCATGTGCTCCTTAAAACAGGTTCTTGGACTCCAGCTTGACAGCCAGTCAGTCAAAGGAGATAGATAAACCTTTTTAACTTGAAGTGATACGGAGAGTTCAGTGGAAGGTCAAGACAAGGAGAAGCTTATTAAATATAATGACTTTCTGTTCTCAGTGTTCCACATTTTTAAAAATACATTTTCATAATACTAAACATATCCGGATAAAAATGTACAACTTTTAAAGTTTTGCTATTTTACTATTTAAATTCCTTGTTATTTTATTATTTGACATTGGTGACTAAACCCAGGTCTTCACATATACTAAGCATGTACCTTACCACTGGGCGACAAGCCAGGCCATATGACCTTTTAATTAACTAATGATTATGTGTGCATTCATGCCAAAGCACACACGTTGAGAGCAGAGGCCCCCTTGAGGGAGTTGGTTTTCTCCTCCCACCAGGAAGGTTCTGATGCCCCAACACAAGCCCTCAGCTCGGTGGTAAGCATCTTTACCCCCAAACCCCATGCTAGCTCCAAATGCAATTTTAAAAGAATCATCTCTTGGCATGATATTTCTGAAAGACAATTGGGAATGTATATGAAGATACCTAACAGTGTTCACAAGATAATTAGACTCACCATTCTAATTTCAGAAATCTACCTAAGAAAATGCACTGAACTGTGGACAAAGATCCTCAAACAAACATGCTTACCACAGCTCTATTTGGATGATAACTTGAGGAAAATCTTTAGATCACTGGTTCTCAACCTTCCTAATGCTGTGACCCTTGAATACAGTTTCTCATGTTGTGGTGACTCTCAGTTATAAAATTATTTTGTTACTACTTCATAACTGTAATTTTACTACCTCTGTGAAAAGGTTACTAGACCCTCAAATTTGTTCTGACCCACAGGTTGAGAACTTCTGCTTTAGATGTTTAAGGGGAAAAGCAGTAATTAAATTAATTTAATTCACATAGTAAATCATTTACAGCCACCGATGGTATATTTTATAGGAGAATTTAATGATATAAGAAGCTATTTAATATTGAATGTCAAGTTAAGATGAATAGAAATAATATTATCTAAATTAGGAAATTAAAAATAATGAAAATTTAAATCTATCTGTGTGTGTGAGTGGTGGAATTATAAATTATGTTAAACTTTTCTTTATAGTTCTCTGCTGTCTAATATATTGGTTTATTTTGTTAATTGAGCAAATTAATAATTATTGCATGCCTACTATACACTGAGAACTACATTCCACATATGCTTAAATGACATTTATATCTAGAAAGCGTATGACAAATGAAACTGTGTATTTTTTTATTTTTTAAAAAACACTTTTATCTATTTATTTGCCTTGGTGTTTGCCTGGAACTGGAACTACAGACAGTTGTTAGCTGCCATGTGGGTGCTGGGAATTGAACCCGGGTCCTCTGGAAGAGCAGACGGTGCTCTTAACCACTGAGCCATCTCTCCAGCCCTGAAGCTGTGTATTTAATCTGTACCAGCCAGGGAACACCTGGACTCACTCTTGCACTAACTCTGCATATGTTTTATTTCCCTTTTATATATAATTTATTGCAGATTAAAGACTCCATTTAGCTTAATTTCTGGGTATCTCTTTGACTTGGAGGCTGTTTTAGGTGTGGAACCTGTGTACTGTTTTTAAAACCCTCAGCACTATTCAAGACCTGAGAGAGTGCTTTAAAAATTTGTGTTTAATTGAAGTCTCAAGCCACAGAGGATGCACTTGTTATTAATAAAGTGAGGTCAACCCCAGATCCTCATCTTAGCCACTGATACAGTGAGCACCCACACCAATAAACATGCTCTCTCTTAAAGTGGAGCTCACACTATCCCCAGAGCAAAAGCAAATGAAATACTGTCCATAAAATGATGCCATGGTACCAAGTGTGCAGTTCCCTTTAATGAATATTTAATTTTCATTTCTTATCTGTCGATTAAGCCATGTGTAACTGGCATTCAACCACATTTTATCTGCAAAATGGAAGCTTCCTATGACTCAGTGTAGTAATTAATGACTCATTGTGCTATGTTATAATGACCTTAATAAATTACAAGGAAAAGGTAAAGCTTTGAATTGCATCAGAAAGGAAAAAGTCAATTTCATTATAACAAAATAATTCAATGAAATTATGAGAATTTTAGATAATTTAATTTCATGTGTCTGGTTGTTTTGCTTATATGTATGTATGTGCACCGTGTATTGCAGTTTCTTTAGAGACCAGAAGAGGTCACTAGATTCCCTGGGACTTGAGTTACAGATGGGTGTGAGCCACCATGTGGGTGCAGGGAATTGAATCTGGATCCTTTGGAAGAGCAGCTGGTGTTCTCAACTGCTGAGCCAGCTCTCCAGCCCCACAGCTATTTAATTTTAACCTGGAGTCTCGTGTCTTAAAAGCAGAAGATTACAAGAAAACTGAAGCAACCATATCCACTGTCAGAGCTAGGAGGACCCTGATTTAACTACAACCAGAAACCAGGAGTTCTGGAAGCCAGGCCTATTTGTGTGCATAAAATTTTTACAAGTCATTTTAAAATGCTATAAACAATATTCATTTAATTTTTAAATATCTTTTTCCACTCAAATATTCAGTCCAAGAGAGAAGGAATTTTGTTTATTTTGTGCAGTGTTATAGCTTCAGTCCAGTCTGACTGGCACATAGCAGACTAATAATTTCTAAAAATACTTTAAGCAAAGTCAATTAACAAAATAGACAAGGAACAAATGTATGACACAAAACAACAAAGATTTCCAATAATCATATATAGAAATGTAATGGATGGAGACATGGAACTCAGTAGGAAAACTACAGGGTCCAAGCAGGCCATAGAATGTGTGAAAATATTTTCAAAGTAATATATAAAAGTGTCACTTCAGACTGGCAGGGAGGGACCTAAGAGAGTGGCAGCCTCTAATGCTGATTAGGGATGTCTTGATAGAGGAACTGCATTATACATACAGATCTGGTGAGAAGGTGAATATGCTTTAGGTAATGGTAGTGGGGTGGTGCAGAGAAAATAAAAGAGAGAACAGGGCTTGAACCCAGGACCTCATGCATGGTAGGCAAGGATTCCATTACTGACAAAAACTATTATCATATCTCTCTCTCTCTCTCTCTCTCTCTCTCTCTCTCTCTCTCTCTCTCTCTGTATTTCACTGACATTCTTCTTCTAGGTATCTGTACCCAGGGGAATAAAAGCACAGCACCTATACAAATTTATTACAGCATTATTTCTGAGGAACTAAATAAAATAAATAAAAACAGTGGGATTGCTCATCAGCAAGGCAAAGGTTGAATAAATTATAGCATATTGCAGAATAAAATGTTTTCTAGTCACTTGAAAGTTATTATTAAGAAAAAGCAAGATTTGAAGATATGTGCATGTTCCAATTTCTGCAAAGTAATGGCCAAACCTCTCTGTGGATATATTTATATTCATATATACAGTATAAGTGCTTATATATTATATGTGGCCATTCATTTAGGCATACATGAGCATAAAGAACAATATCATAGTATACAATATAGGCTTTTAATATTAGGAACCTGCTGTCTTTAGAGAGATAATGTAGATTGAGAGGTCAATACATAGAAAGGGAAAGCTAAGCCGAAATGAAACACTATAATTTCAAATCAGGACACATGAAATGATCATACATACTGAATTTATGTAACATTATATGTGCTTTTTATGTATAAATATTTTAGAAGAAAAAGATAATAAGCGGAGGAAGGGAAGTGAGTCTCAGTGGGTCACAATCATTTCAGTGTTGCTGACATGTCTTGGCGTGGCCATAAACACTCTGGTGTGGCATTACAAATGGAAAATATAATAAGCAAGAACAACAAGACCATTCTGCAGGCGGAGGGAAACAGATGCATTTCCACCATTCAATAAATCAAGACGAGTTAAATAAATCCGAGGAACCTGCTTCTGGAGACCATAAAAAAGTCAACAGGGAATTACTAGTAGAAAAAAAATGAAAGCAGAAAATAATAAAACCACCAGTGGGAAGCACATTTGCCAGAAGCCAGATTCAAGCTTCTCCGTAAAACTTCAAGATGGAGGGAAGCACAAAACTTGGGTAGCATCTTACCCAAGGAGGTTTGCCCAGTGCTACGGAGTCCAGAGAGTATGGGCACGCTGCAGCATCTGTGGGTTTATTTCCTGTTTATCTATACACTGGGTCTCACTATGAGTCAGGGCCAGCCTCTAGAGCATGCATGTGCCGCCATGCCCAGCTTCCACCTTAAATCATTCAAAAAATCCCAGAGGTTTGTAGTTAGTCAGCCATGGAGGATCACCTAATACATTCATATTTTTGCAGTTAGTTCTTACAGTTTTGATTGCATTTTACAACACAAAGAATACATTTACTATCTTAATTGTGATTTTTAGATAGGATCTTGCTCTGCAGCCCCTGCTAGCCTGGAACTCATTAGGTAGACCAGGCTGTCCTTAAACTCACTGATATCTGCCTGCTTGGGTGAAAGTGCACAGGACTTCTTGTACTATTTTTACTGTTCCCAGCAAACTCATGCTTCTTAAAATGTTTACTTTTAAATGAGGTTTTTATGTTCTTTGCTGGTTTCTTTGTGGGCAGTGCAGGACTAATCACTAGATGCCCTTTTCTCAGGTACCTTTACCCCCAGAAGATGTGCCTCCTCCCTTAGCATGCTGTGGATCCCTGTGAGCCTTGTGAAATTTTCATAATGAAAAGTGATGGCCTTACAGGAAGTGGTTTTGAAAATTTTCCCCTTTCCCACTTTATTTTAATGATGAGGAGACCCATGTCCTATTTCCCAAAGGTTACTAAACTAACAAATAGCAGGGAAAAGACATACATTTTGATCTGTTGAATCTTGTCTCCTCAAAGGAGATGGAATGAAGAAATATTTCTGAGAAAATAGATAAATCTTTGCTCTTCAAGACATTCAGCAAATGTGTAGTGACTATTTGTTTAGTGTCAGAGACCAAGATAGGAAGGGGTGGGGGGCAGAGCAGGGGGAAGACAATAAACGGGATAGGGTCCTTGGTGCCATGAGTATACTTGGAAGGCTGGAGTGTTAATATAATCATCAAAATAATAAATAAGGATTTCAAACAGAGGAGAGAAAGAAACAGCACAATGATCAGGAACATGACTCTGCAGTTGACTGGACATGTATGCAGTGGCTATTCTAAATAAAAACGTCTACTATGAAACTCATGATAACTAACCTGCTGTAATTTCCATACTTTGAATTATGTTAATAGTTCTTTAAGGAGGCTTTATTTAAAAACATATTTAGAGAAGAGTGTGTTTGGGTGTAGCAAATATCCTCCATTTCTGCTCTCCAGCTTTTCTTTCTACCAGAGCAGATGGCTCTGATCAACGACAAGTCTCTCCTGAAAGCTTTGATGTGGCCTCTATGTGGAAGTTCTGGGCAGCTCTTGCCAATCAGTCTGGCACCTAAAATGCAATGCATGAACTATTTTGGGCACAGTGAAAAGCCCTCTGGCCTTTGCTGTAAAAGCCGGGGACTTCCTTAACACTTAGCACGGGCCAGTGTCTGAGTCATTCCGTTAAATACTCCAATACTGTTTGTCACCCTCCTGAAAGCAACACAAAAGAATCTGTACGTGGTGAGTTCTCCTTGTGTTCCATCCCCCGACGTAAGAGCAGGAGAAGCAGCCCAGAAATCGTACCCTTGGGCAGTACCAGAATTTGTGAACATTCTGAGGATTATGCAAGAATTTTGCTGACACTTTCATAACTGAAAATAAGAAGAATGCAAGCATAGAGGTATTAAATTTCAGTCCAGAAGGGCTGATATTAAAATCTTTCAGAAACGTTGAATCCACAAAACTTAAAATTTGTGAGCACCCCTGTTCTTCCAGGTCACAGAGCCCTGGTGAGATTCTCAAAGCAGTAACAAAGGGATCAGGTCACAAACACCAGCTGGTTTGGACTCTGAGTATTTGCTATAACTTCTCCATTTTGTATCTAAAATTGCAGTAATAACGTCATTTTCCTCCTAACATCTACTTTCTATAAGGACACAAACTTGACAACCCGAGTTGTGCCAGCCACGGTACTGGAGTAATTGGCAAAGGATTGAGCCATCTCAAAAGGATTTTTCTTTTTTAAAAACTTTCCGTTTCAGCACATGATAATATTTTTAACATTGAAAAATATCATTGCAAAAGATGTGCTGAATATCTAATGTCTGTTTCAAACCACCCTGGCATCACTCAGTACTTTCCCCACCATCAGCACCAGCCTCCCAAGACGGGCCATGGATTTTGCTTCACTTTGTTTAAATTGTCAAGATCTTTGTTTTATAGCCTTGTGGAGAATAAAGATCATGCTAATAACAGTGACTTCCCTTAGCATTTGGTTATGTGTCTTACATATCCAGTTATGCGTTCTTTGACTAGGGAGTCTTTCGTATCAGAGCCAAGTTGAGGGCGGGCTATGGAGGAGACTGCATACGGAGTCTTACTAAGGAGAGAATGCTAATGTGAATTCCACTCTGAAAGTGTGTTGGAAGAGATGAATCAAAACAACACAAGTAACTCTGGATGTTGCCCAAAGTTCCTTTACTCCAAAGAAAAATGAACTTGATATCAACTTCTATCATTTTCTTCCTTTTGCCCTGCCTCTTGCTCTCTGTTGGAGAGGCACAGGGGGTGGATGGGTGGGTGGGGCAGATGGCAAAAATTAGATGGCAGTGTCCCAGGAAACAGCCAGTGCATGTATGTACATGTGTGTGTACACTTGTATATTTGTGTGGCCAGGTGTGCATTGATTGCTTCCGCCCCAACTACTCTCAGGCTTGGAAGATGCTGGTCATTTTGTCTAAGGCTCTTCTACAGAATGTTCTCTTCAGTTTGGTTCACTGCTGATCCCCTCTGTTGACAGACATGTGCTCAAACCTTGTGATAAAAAGCAACTTGTCATCAAGTACATTCTCAGTTCCCTTGAAATGTAAGTTTTGTACAACTCAGTTCACTGTGACCACAGCTATGGGCCACAAAGGGGTAACCCTCTAGAGTCCCCTTATGCATCTTAAACAAAATTAAATGCCTCCTATATCCTCTTTAAATTTAGAGGTCCCCAGAGAGGAGAAATAGTCCAACTTCAGAAAACTCCCCTGCTCCCAGCTGAGAGTGCATAACATATTTAGGATTTTTTTTTATGGTGATGGGGGCATTGGTGAATGAATGAAAATTGGTGGTTTCAGAAAATATGACTCCAGGCAAAGGATAGTGCTTGTCATTCAAGCACTCTCCAGGCAGAGTCAGAGTGATTATCATGATATTGAGGACAGTCTGGTCTATGTAGCAAGCTCCAGGCCAGCTGGGGAGCTGGAGGCTCATAGTAAAACCCTAGACAAAAGAAAACTGTCACTTTAAACTTAGAGACAAAATTGTTTTAGTTTTATGGGATTTGCTTTTATATTTTGGCTACATTATGCCTTTACTTTTTTGCCATCTACGTTTTTGTTTTTCTCACTTTAATCTCTAATTGTCACCTCCCCCTCCCAGCTAGGTGGATATAAACCCTTTCAGATATCCCATCATCTTTCCAAATAACATAGCATTCAGCTGTCCTCTGTCTTCACATTGAACTAAGTAGAGATGCACTGTCTTACTTCATAGGAACCTTGTTGATGGAACCTGCTGAAAGATTCAGTGTAAGTTACATTATACCATGAACTATATATAACCAAAAGATTCATGCCTCCAATTAACTCTGTGATATCTTTATTTAACTAAAAAAACTAGTGTGGCTTAGATGAAGAAGCCAAATTCTAGAGTTGGAACTGTCAGTCACATCTATACACTATCATGACTCACAGCTATATTATTTATAAAAAATGATGTAAAGTAGTATTGTCCACAAAAATTTTATGAACATGAGGTGACCTTGTAGCCTGATGTTTCTGGCCTGTCCAGCCCAAGGTCCAGACCCATAGACCTGCAGTCCCACAGAAACACAAAGAGGCTTATATTAGTTACAAACTCTTTGACTTATGGTTCAGGGTCTTTCAACTTAACCCATTTCTACTACTAAATATATTTTGCCAAGTGTCTCTTGTCTTACCTGTGTTTCTTTACATCTTGCTTCCTTGGGTGGCAGCTCACAGCATCTCCATCTGACTCCACCCTCCTTTCCCTTTATCTATACTCAGATTTCCTGACTGCCTATAAGCTGCTTTGCCATGGGCCAAAATAGTTCCTTCATTATCCAATGGTAATTCACAGCATACAGAAAGACATCCTACATCACTTCCCCTTTCCTATCTAATCAAAAAGGAAGATTTCGATTTTAACATAGTAAAATTACATATAACAAAACAGATATCAAGCAGAAATTACAGTTACAGTATCTAGTCTATTTGTATTTAGCAAATTAAAGAAAATACTCTGTTATCTATCTATCCTTGTGAGTCTAAAGTTTCATATCTAATTTACCTTTTATTATAACTAAGAAAACTATAATTACAACTACCTGATCTTCAACTCCATCAAAGACCACAGAAGGATATAATATTACCTGAGTAAGAAAGGACATTGTAAGCAACTTCCAAATTCTAGAAATGACAGAGGTGACATCTGGATGCCTGGACATTCTCTCAAACTCCCTTTATAACGTTGGGGCATTTATCTTCAGCCAACAGGCCTAGAGTCTCTGGCATATCTTTCAATGAAGCAGGAAATTTGAAGGACTGTTCCACCCATTCTGGCAAAGCTTGTCAGTTGCCTCACCTGAGCCCTGAAGAATGTCTGGCAATTTTCTGTGAAGCAGGAACCTGAAGGACCATCTTGGCTTGTTCTGGCAAAATTCCAGAGGTCACTTTCCTATGGGTCCTGTGTGTCCAGTCTATACAGCATATTGTCAAGTAGTCAAGGCAAGAACAATTTCCTGTCCAGTGGCCAACTTTTGCTACAGAGAAAGTAAACTCTATAAGGCGTTTCCTTAATGCCCATCATCCTCTTGAAGTAGATTGGTGCTACCAGGAGCAGACATGTCTCACTGTCTAGAAAAGTCTCAAGTTCTCACAACATTTTAAATTCTATATTCTGTAGGTCTTTGAAATGTTTGAAGATTACCTATCTAGCTGAAATATATCTTTGTATATCTAAAAAATCTAACATGACTATAAGTTTTATTATCATAGATGACTAATTATTAATCTGTATTTCTTAATTATACATTATAATTTTAAAAGAGTTACATAAACATAATACCTTAAACAAGAGTAGACGTATACATACAGTATAATAAAATTAACCTTACATTTTTATAAATAAACCAAAATTTACACCAGTGTAAAATATTTTGATTTTAACATTTTTTTGGATCAAAGTAGATTCAATAATCTTTTAAAATCATTTATATATCATATCCTCCTTTTTTCTAGAACGAAACTGACTATGACCATTAGCCATTTATAATGAAAACAAACATTTATAAACAATATTTTGAAAATTTAGATGTAGCTTTCCATTACTACTTCCTGTTGATTGGGGAACTGACAACCTTATGGGGATCCTGAGAAAAATTAGGATTACAACCAAGTCAGTCAAGTACTCTGTGAAGCTAGGTCATCTCAGACAATCTCCTTGAAGCTGTTCTGGATGCAATGTTGAGAGGAAACTGCAACAGAGGTGCTCTGAAATGTTGGATTATCTGGGCCATCCATTCCCATCTGAGGTTTTTCAGGGGGTCTTCCTAAATTATTTTCTTTAAACTAGAATAAATCCACAGCCTCTCATTTTCTGTGGAAGTAAAAAGAAAACCTCTTCCCCAAAGTATCATATCTTTTGATTTCAATTTTAAAGTCAAGTTATTTACAAAATATATAGATTGGATTAATCCAGCAGCATTTATAATCAAATGTCTCTTAGCAGATCTTGTTCCTTTTTTAGCCATCAAAAAATTGAAAGACAACATAATATACAGTATCCAGACTCTTTGTGTATTTTCCATCTTTATATGACACACACACACACACACACTCACACACACTCTCACACACACACACACACTCACACACACACACACTCACACACACTCACACACTCACACACACACTCACACACACACACACACACACACACACACACTCACTTCACTTCTGTTTTAAAAGACTGTCTCTATTCTTTTTCCTTTTTCTTTTCTCTTCCAAGTCTATGTATATTTTTAAAAACACTGCAAACCATTTAGAGGTTTTTGTTTTGTTTACCCATCCAAATCTGTCTTTATTGTTTATTTCTTTTTCTGACCACACCCCTAATATGCTAAGGCATAACTAGGATTAAAGGCCCAGCTACAGTGGTTTGTCAGAGGTACTGGCAGGAACCACATTTACCACCTCCAACTCTTGGGAATTTTAGGGTCCATACTGCCACCAAGTAGAGATTGCCACTGGCTACTCATGAATACCATTTAAGTATTTTGCAGCAGGGCCTTTTAAAAGAGCCAAATGGGTTTTTTGTTTGTTTGTTTGTTTGTTTGTTTTGCCACTAATGGTAAGTCAGAAAACATCTCTTAAAGGAGCCGTGCCTCTGCCTGCCACCAACAAACAGAGCCCTTGGGGAAAATGCAGCTACCAAGAAGCCATATTTGACTCTGTTCCCTTTTTGTCTGTATGAACAGAAACCTTAAATCCATCATATGTAGCTTGCGCTTGTACCAAGGCTCTTGTGAGACTTTGGAAACCAGCCTTGATGCAGCCTAAGCTGCATGCCACAAGCCCAACATCCTGAAGCTCAAGCCCACAGAGCCCACCATAGCATCTCTGTACCAAGGCCCACTTGAGGGACACAACGCGGAAGCAGTTTTTGCCTCCATTTCTTTGCTCTAGAACCCTTTGTTTTAAATCTTTCTTGGTTCTATGTAGATATTGTCCCACATTGGAACACCATTTGTAGTATCTGGCACAGTCAAGCATCGAGATCTATCCCAGATAATCACACCAAGTCTTATATTAATTATATGCTGTTCAGCCTATGGCTGAGGCTTCTTGCTAGCTCTCTCATCTTAACTTGATTCATTTCTCTTAGTTTATGTCTTGTCACATGGCTAGTGGCCTTCCCTGTGCCCATTACATCCTGTTCTCTTGGGCGGCAGCTCACAATGTCTCTATCTGACTCCATCTTCCTCCCCCTTTATCTTTGCTTGGATTTCCCACCTGCCTATAAACTGCTTTGCCATAGGCCAAAACAATTCCTTTATTATCCAATGGTAATTCACAGCTTTCTCCTCTGCTTTCTGACTTTTGGATGGTAACAGCTGACCTCTTCTATGCCTTTCTTCATGTCTCTGCCTTGCCATGGGCTAAAGGCAATGAAGAGGCTGACTGTGGAATCTCTGAATCCATAAGCTAATAAACACCATTCTTGCCTCTTTTGAAATTGTTCCACCTGGGTATTGATCACAGCGATAAAACACACACACACACACACACACACACACACACACTGACAGCTGCAAGCACAGTGCCTACCATACTATCAACAGTGAATTATGGGTTATCGTTATTCATGTTGTGACTGGCTTTGCAGCAGTTCCTTGTTGATTGCCTTCTCCCTTCATCCTTGTGGAAGTACCCCATTCTTCGGAGTCTGCCTGCACAGTGCCAACGATAGGTTTAGGGAGGGCAGCCCACCCAGGTCTAGCTAACAGGACCAGCAGGGGTAATAGGATTGGTTGGATAACTTGTATGATTTCTTCTTAAATCTGTTTTCTTTTCCTTTCTTTTCTCTTCATTTCTTTTCTTTTCTTTAGTGCTGGGATCAAAACCACATCTTCCAGCAGGCACTCTACCACTGAACCTCCTTGACAGTCCAACTATTTTCATGGATAACTGTTGGGTAATGTGATGCCTGTATGTGACAGCTTAACATGTTGGGGAAACAAGCAGGGATCTCCTGTTTCACTTTTCTATGCAGGAGGAAGAGCAGGCAGAAATGGACTCGACCCCATAGGACAGGGGTCTGTCATGCCTGTCTGATTATCTTTTCCTTCGGACGAAGAGGAAACACTTGTAAGCAGCTCGCTACAGTGCTGTGATCCAGGAGGCAATGAGGTATCAGGATTTCATTTTTAGATTCTGATGGGTCCCACTTCAGCCCACATCCTCAGCAATGTGCTCTGCCCAGCTCCACACTGTTTTCTGCTCCTTCCTCAGGACCTGCATGAGCAAGTCCAAGTCCATGCCAGAGATACAAGGCTGCCAAATGCCAATAGTTTAGATACAGGATAGGTACTTAGGAGGTTCACAGAAGAAGAACAAGTTGTCTAAGTAGCATCCCAATAATATTCAACCCTCTAATTCCTTTCCATTGTGAACTGGGTATTCTATACAGATATGGAGTTTCCATATAACTAAAGTTGAACCCCTATTTGTGGTTTTCATCTTACTACTCCCCTGCCCAGAACTTCTGGAGGACATGGATCTTGATTGTTTGCATTCTCTCAAGAGCTAAATGTACCCAAAGCTTGATATGGTGTGAGTCTGGAATATCCCCCACAGGCTCATGTTTGGAATGCCTTGGTCCCAGTCTGTTGGACCATTTTGGAGGCTGCAGAATCTGTAAGTAGTGAGGTATGGCTTGTGGTCGTAGGTCACTAAGGCAGGTCTTTGAAGGTTATACCTGCCTCTGGTCTTGACCTGTGCTCTGATTCTCTGCCCTCTCATCTGCTGCCATGTAAACAAACCTCTGCCCTGTGCCCCAGCAGCCATGGTCCAAGTTTCCATGCCTCCCACACCTCAATGAATGGAAAGCCTTCAGAAACCCTGAGGCCTCCTCCATTATGTTGTTGCCATCTAGCATTTTGTTTGCAACAATATGCCAGTAACTAACACAACTTCTTCCTAATTATGGGCAGTCTAGTTTTGGAGCTGGCTGCAGTATCAGTGGGTGGTGCCTGCAGCCTGTTCTGCTTTTGCAATGATGTACTATGAGGAGCAAGACAGCTCATGATGAACACCCCTGAAGCAGTGTTCTCCCTCCTGTGGGGGAGAAACATCAGGGCAAGAGTTGAGGTACTGCCTTCTCTTGTCTCTAAAGACATTCTTCTTGGTGGAGAAGGTGCCACGCAGGTCAGAGTCAAAGCCTAAACACAGAGGGGAATGATCTGTTCAATATCCCTGTGGTAGGTAAGGATTTTGAGATCCAGGGGGAAAACTTTCAAGGAAGGTTCCAGAAGGGCTGAGAAAGAGCAGAGGTGTGGCTCTCTGAGCCAGGTTGATAGGACTGAAGAGTAAAATGAGAAGTGGGGAAGTCTTTTCCTTTCTCTTTTTGCTTATGATTCCCTTCTAGAACTTCCTGATGGGTGATCCTTGAACATCTTGCCTTTGTCCCTAGTGTCCAGTTTTCCCTAACCATGCTGGCACCTTCTCCATTCTGCATTCCATTTGTTGTCTTCTACATAAGTCCACTGGCAGGTAGGTCCAAGTCTATGCCAGCAATACCAGGCTACTGATTGGCAATTGTTTAGATACATGATAAAAACTTAGAAAGCTCACAGAAGAGGAAAAAGTTTCAAAGAAAAGGCCAAATCTAGAAAACCAGCAAGAAAAATCCCTTAACTTGTTAGTCAATTAACCTATAGGAATTCTTTTATTCTGATGATCCAAACTATCATTTGTAAAACCACATATGACCACCCTATGAGTACTCTGCAAAATCAAGCAGTGGGTCCAGCAAGTAATTCTGAAACAATAGAAAATATCAAGGGCATCACACATTAATCTTTCTATGCAGCATATGTGTGTATGTGTGAGTATATTTCTCACTATGAGCAGTAGGCTAAATATTTGAAAGTTACTAAATCTAATAATTCCATATGGCAGTCCATTTGGGACCATATGTTTTCATCCCCCCACCCCAAGAAAAGTACTCAAAGTGACCCGATAACTGTCTTCTTGAAGAACTCATTGCTGCCTATGGACAAGGTGAGTCTTGAGCATCATGGGTGGAGTTTTCTCCAGTGAAATATTCACTATGATCTTGGCTATGTCTTGGAGTCAGTTTGGGAAAGGGAGATGTTTTTCCTCCCCCTTTTGCATGGGTAAGTGGAAGAAACAAGCAATCTTCCTTTGATGATGGGTGGATCAACCTGTACAGCCTACTGGTCCTGAAAATGTGTCTCTGGGCTGGGACTGTGACCTCTCCTGGTCTCAGTTTGCATCACACTCTCCAGGGCTCTCACCAGGGCCATGTTATAGACTCATCAAGAGATGGTATACTTTTGTGATAGGTAGTAATTCTATCTGCTGACTCATCTAGCTATGGAATAAAGTGAGGCTGTTTCTGGATGAGATTAGCACCTACCTGAGTGGATGGCTCAGCAGAGTAAATTGCTTTCTCTGATGTGGGTGGTCCTCACTCTGACCACTGAGTGCTAGAATAGACAATGGGTAGAAGGAGTAAGAATTGGCTCTTTATTTCCTGCTTCACCGATTTAGCTGGGACATTTCTCATCATTGCCAGCCCTCGGGCTGTGATTTACAACATTAGTTTCTCCAGTTCTTAGGCATTTGGATGGAGACTGAATTACACTGTCAGCTTTCCTGAGCCTCCAGCTTACAGATAATAGATCACAGGACTGCTTTGAGGCTATAATCATGGGAACCAGGTCTAAAGAACAAGCCTCTCAAGATAAATAGATACTGGGGGTGTAGCTCAGTGGCAGAGCACTTGTCTAGCGCCTCTAAGACCTTGTGTTTAGTCTCTAACTAAGAAACAGAAGGTTAAAGGGGTAAGATGTAGGGAAATAGCTGTTACTAGTTCTGTTTGTCTGGGAACCCTGACTAATGCAAATCCTCCTTGTCTCTTCTAGGATAATGCTAAACTTGGTGAAAAAGAAAGCCTCCGAATATGTATAAATATTTGTCATGCCCTCACCATGGGAGAAGCTCAGTACTTCACAGCCATCTGCCTTATCACTTTGAACCCTGGTTCTATACTTTTATCCCTTTACCCTCTCTCTCCTAAAAGCCAGGATAAGGCATATACTTTCTGAGGATCACAGTTGTAATTTCTGACTTGATCTATGTTCATGTCTCTAGATCTGTGTCTTAGTTAGGGTTACTATTGCTATGAAGAGACACCATGACCACAGCAATCCTTATAAAGGAAAATATTTCATTGGGGTGGCAGCTTACAGTTTAGAGATTCAAACCATTTTCATCATGGCAGGGGTCATTGTAGTAGATTATGCATTACATTTTAAATAATTGTCCTGCCTATGGGTTTAATAAAAGCAGATTGGCCAAAAGGCAGACAGGAAGTGTAGGTGAGGCTACCAGGCTAAGAAAACTCTTGAGTACAGGAAGAACAGAGACAGATGTCAGAGAGCTGCCAGAGAGAGATACCACAGGGATGTGTCAGATGACACAGAGATGTGAGGAGACAATGCAGAGGAAAGAAGCTGAAATGCTGCTCTGAGAAAAGGTATTGAGCCACATGCTGAACATGGGATAGTTTAAGAGCAAGAGCTAGCTAGCAATATGCCTGGGCCCTAGATCAATCAGCATAAAAATAACACAAGCCTGTGTGTGATTATTTGAGGCTAAGCAGGGCTGAGAGTGGATGTGAACCTCTGGTTCAGGCCTTGAAAATCCGGGCCAGAACCTAGTATAACAGATCATGGCAAATGTGAGAAGATGTGGTGCTGGCTACATCTTAATTAGAAGGAAAAGGAAAATGTTCTCAAACACGGAGTGTGGTTTGTGCATGTATGAAACCTCATACATATGACCCCCTACAGTGACATAATTCTTCCAACAAGGTCATACATACTCCAACAAAGCCACACTTCCTAAGAGTTTTAAAGTTTTTGGCCCATCTGGCAAGAAGTCTGAACCTGTCCACAGCTGCTTAGTTTTAAATAATTACACAAAGGCTTATATTAATTACAAACTGTTTGGCTCATAGCTTAGGAACAGCATCAGCTAGCTTTTACAATTTAACCCATTATTATTAACCTATGTCTTGCCACATGGCTAGTGGCTTGATTTGTGTTTTATTACATCTTGCTCTCTTGAGTGGCAGCTCCCAGTGTCTCTCTCTGATTCGGCTCTGCTTTTCCTTTATCTATGCTTGAATTTCCCACCTGCCTATAAGCTGCTTTGCCAAAGACCAAAACAGTTCCTTTATTAACCAATGGTAATTCACAGTATACAGAACAACATCCTATATCAAATAGTGCCACTCCCTATGAGCTTATGGGAGCCAATTATATTCAAACTATTATAGTCTGTTAAGTATCCAGGTCAGCTTCAGTGGGTCATCTATCACTAAGACCCTAAAGGCACTCAAGATCTCAATAGGACTTCCCACCTGCCATTTCAGCAAACACAAGAATTCTTCAATGAGGCCCATTTGGAATATTTACTGTGCTCCTAAATCCAGGGTAATTTTTACTTTGGATACAAAGCTAATAGATTTTTCACAACTTTATTGGTCAAACTTCCTACAAATTATAATTTTTTGGGGAGTCAAAACTTAATTAAAAGATATATATAGAGAATTTATTTCAGTGCTTTATAAATGTGGATCTACTTTTAAGCTCCAACCATTTTCAGTTTTTGGCATGAAGCTCAATAGTTCCTACTAACTTTAATCTTTATGACTGTGTCTTAACAGAAGTAAATGGTTAGCCAAGGGCAAACTGTCAAGGTCAAATTTATATGAGACTAAGCCATGTAAGTTTGGTCCAGGCTGCTAAGGAACATTCTGGAAAGAATTGCTACCTGTGGTAAGACCTGCTTTGAAGTTTTTGCATAGAATAGGAGCATTTTAAGAACCTAATGACTGGGAGTTGTTGGTCTTTTAAGATTTCCCCTATGCTCTTTTTCCCATCCTGTAGCGGGAAATCAGGAACTGTACATATAACACGGCAAGTTTTTACCATGATACCACCCCCTAATGCACAGTGAAGGAATGTTCCTTTTTCTGTAAGAGGGAATTCTTGGCATGGGTGGATCAGTATAGAGAGTTGTTCATTTGAGCACTAAATATTCAGAACTAGGAAAAGTTCAGTAAGTGCAGTATTTGCCTAAATAAGCATAAGGGCCTGAAGTTATCCTCAGAAACCACACAAAAAGCTAGGCATGGGAAGTTTGTGATTTTGGAGGCAGAGACAGGAGGTTTCCTGGAAGTCAGTTTAGTGTACATGGTGAGTTCTAGGTCACTGAGAGTTCCTGTGTCACAAAAGGTGGTAGACATCAGGTCCTAGACTCAAGATTGTCCTCTGATAGCCACACATCACTATGCATGCATACACCAGTGTCCATGTATTCACTACACTTAGGAATTCATAAACACATACACACATACACAATTTTTCTTTAAAAATTAAATATAAAGAATTAAAAAATTCAACCTGTGATTCCTACAACTAGGTCATTTTTACACTATTTTAAAATTTACAGTGTATATTACTTGGCAAAAAAGAGAAGACAATGGAAATGGGGCTCAGTTATTGAAGCCCAGCTAGGTCTACCCTCTGCCTCAAGGTTCTGCGAGGCATGAATTCCCGGTGGACATCCAGCAAATTGATTGTGTCAGAGCAAAGGGAGCTGAGCACATCCCCACAGCTTCCCCCAGAGCCAACCTTCCTCTCGCCTTTGCAATAAAACATTCCAGCAACCGTCTTATTTATTTCTCTCCTTCCCACATACTCAGGCTTATTAAAAGAGCGGTTTCTACATTCACAGCTTCTACTTCCTGTGTTAGTTAGGGCACAGGGGTAAACAAATTGCATAATGCAGAACTTTGCTTATTAGCAGTCTAGTGGCTAGTGGGTCTCCTTTGCTAGGTGGCTGTACCATATTCAGAAATTCAGGTTTCTTTTATCCTGGGATTCCTGCATGTCCTAGAATGTTGCAGCTGGGTTAGGATAAACAGGGCTGTCTCCCATGGATGTGACCCAGATGACTGAAAGAATGGGGCCGAAAGGGGAGGAGGACAAAGAAGAACTCACTTTTATTCTTGTTGAGTTGGAGCTGGCCATTATATGCTCACATGGAAATTAAAGTAGGGCATTGAATCAGCAGTTGGGAGTTCAAAGGAGAGGACCAGCCTCCAGATATGATGTGAGGAGTCAGTGACTTGCCGAGGTCACCAGGGAGTATATAAAATTCAGGAAAGGATGGGGCTAGGGCAGTTGACTCAGTAGCTAAGAACACCTGCTATGCAAGCATGAGGTTCTGAGTTTAAATCTCCTGCATTCATGTAAAAGGCTATGCTGTGGGATTATGCTTTTGTACTGTAAATACTTGTTGTTGTAAATATTGGTTTCAAAAAATGCTAATTGGCCAAGTAGCTAGCCAGGAAGTAGAGATGGGGCAGGAAGGCTAGGAGAATTCTGGGAAGTGAAAGAAAAAAGCAGAGATACCAGCGAGACATAGAGGAAGTGGGGAGAGAATGCTGCACTGAGCAGAAAGGTACCAAGCCATATGGATAAGCATAAATAGAACTATGGGTTAACTTAATTAAAGTATAGAAGTTAGCAAGTAATAAGCCTGAGCCATAGACCAAACAGCTTGTAATTAACATAAGACTTTGTGTGATTATTTGAGACTCCTGGTCTGGATCTTGGGATCTGATGGGACAGAAACTATGACTACAAGGCCACACTTATTTGCATATGCCTTTAATCTCATTATTGTAGGGTGGAGACAGGTGAATCTCTGGCACTAGCTAGCAGGACTGCTTATCTAGAAAGGAGAACTTCTGTTTAAGTGAAAGACTCTGTCTTAAGGCAATGGAGAGCAACAGAAGAACATCCAATGTTCCAATATCCTTCTCTGGCCTCCCTATGACTAAGCATGGCCCTACCAACATACATACACATATGCTCACAGGCAACACGAGCACACATGTTTGCATGCAACAAAAACATACATACACTCTTACAACACACATAAGTACACATGCACACACATGCACCACAGACACACACATGCACCTAAATATGTACTCACACATTCACACAGTAGAAGATCAAGGACTGAGTCTTAGGCCACTCTGAAATGTAGAGGCTAAAAGCATGAAGAAGAATCAAGTAGTAAATAGGGATATGTGATTGTACAACTTGACCTGAGAAGAGCCAAGAAAACAAGCCTGAAGGGGGATGACTAACTTGGCAAAGACTTTTTCTGAGGCATAAAAGATATAGCCTGAGATAAGACCAGAACTTCTCACCTCAAGGCAATAGGCCTTCAGAACAGAGGTGAACTGTGTAATAATGATTCCATCCTTCCTGATTCATTGTTCCTTCTTTGATTAAATTATAATGAATACATACCTGTCTTGTGTGCACAGTCTATGCCTTCAGGTAGGTAAGAGAACAAGATCATTCATAAACTGAGCTACATGCCTTAGATTCTGTCCTAGAAATAGCTCCTCTTTGCACCAGAAGTCTCTTCTTATGTATGCCTTTGACATCAGTTCCCTTGGCTTGCTTCAGATAGCAGCTGCTTTGGTGGTCATTCTGGAAGATTAAACTATAGGATTAAATAATCTCCAAAGATATAACCAGCATAGAAATTTGGCTAAGTGTGGAGTGGAAGAGCAGCATGAGACTGGGAACAGCTATGCCTCTGTGGATGTGTTCTCTCATCTCACAGGCCAGACAGTATGTGCCCAGGAGATTTCATCTCAATGAGTGTGCACAAGTAGTGTCTGTGATTCACTTCAATGGGATGGAATGATGGTGGGGATTATCCAAATCAGGTTACAAACATGTGCTTGTATTAAAATGAAATCCTTTCTCTGGATATTTATCAGCAGAGCATTGTGGTCCTACAGCCAGAAGGTTGCTGGGAGGAACACAGGCCATCAGAATCTACCTGAGGAAGCAAGAATGCAAGAGATGCATGGTGGGGTGCTAACCATGTATCTGGTAGATGAACACGCTGCCCCAAGGCAAATAATTCAAAGAATAGAAGCCTCTGGTTCTGCTAAATACTCAGTCACTTTCTATGTGACTTCGGATACATGGGTTCTCTTTCTCTTGACATGGGTGAGTTGGGCCAGAATACATTCAGTTATTTTCTACTTCAACTATGTAAAAATCAAAGTCTCCTAAGTTTACACACTGATTCATTTTGTTAATAATGAGGATCACCTTTTCAGCCAGGCAGTCTTGACCCAGATGCATACATTACTGAAGGTGTCAAAGACTTATTATGTAAAACTCATTTCAGAAGCCACACATGCACACATCACTTCAGATTTGGAAGCCCAATGATGTAGGTAGGGACTTTTGAAGCCTACATACTCAAAAGGATTTATTCCCATTGTGCCTGGCCAAGGTAAAATTGTGGATGGCTATTTCTAGGAAATAAAAACATCCTGCTATTCAGTAAACTCTTACACACATGTGGGCACATTACACACACAATTGACAGTAGGGCCAGCTCTAGAGCAGCAGTCCATCATCGATAGTACTGATGTATCCAAGTATTAGGGTTGGTTTTAATGGTAACTTCTCACAAATTAGAATCGTCTGAGCAGGGACCCTCCCCCACAGAACTATCCAAATTGCCTTGATGGATGTGGGGGAAGACCCACATTGATTGGCACCTTCTTGGTCTTACCTATTGCCATGGAGTTGATTTATCCTGTTACTGCTGCTACTGCTGATCCCTCCGTTCACCTCAGAACCAGGGCCATCAGCTCTCAAGGGACCTTACAGGTCTTCTGGACCAGATTTGGCTGTGGACTGAGCAGCTACTGCTTTTTGTTGGCTTGTTGGTTTGTTTTCGCCTCTCTTGTGAGTGACAGTCACTGTGGAAGGGCTCCAACTGCAGAGGGCCCCAGTCGTACCAGGTTCTCAGCCTCAGCTGTGACTCAGCTGCTATTGCTATTTTAGCATAAGCTGACTTAATGAGTTCTTTAATAATACACACTCATCCCACAGGCTCTGTTCCTCTACAGAACCCTGGCTAATACACCAAATGTGGGTCTTCCTTTTTTTCTATGTGATTTTTTTTTTTTTGCATATCTTTCCAAATTAATCCTTGGCATGCTTTGTGGACTCCTATGTTAGGCCCTGAGTACTTGTCATTTTTTTCCTGTTGCTATGACAAATTAATGTCACCAAAGCAACTCAAGAGAGAAGGAATTCACTCTGGCTCATAGTTCAAAGAGATCATCCCATCATAGCAGGGGAAGACACAATAGGAAGGAGCCTGGAGACAAGTCATTCCAACGGAGAGCAGTCAAAATGCTCAGGGTAAACAGGAAGCAAGGCGATACAGTAACACCTTAAGGCCCGCCTCCAAGTGACCCACTTCCTCCATCAAAGCTCCACCTCCCACAATTTCCACAGGATTCTCAAACAATGCTGCTAGATGGGAACCAAGTGTTTCAAGACATGAGCTTAGGGTATACATTTCACATTCCATCTTTAATGTAATTCGCATACAACATCGAGGACTCACTGCTTTTAAAATAAAGTTCACAGAGGAATCCTCACAATGCCACATCAGAACATCATTCTGCTACTCTCAAGTGATTACAAAAGACATATTTCTGAAAAATAAGTTATGATGTACTTAGGATAGCCACATATATTCACAGTTTGTTTCTTTCTAGAGATATATTGGAAACTTCATTCAAAATGAAATCTCACACTACAGAGCAATGCATCTTAACCAGCACAGTGGCAACATGGTCTTTAGCACTGTGCAAAGCTCCTGTCTGTATTGTATGTTCTATCATATCTACAATAAACCTATATATTTGCAGACTGGAAACCAAATATCAGAGCAGTTATTCTAGGATTAACTAAAACTGATGCATTTTTATCTGTATGCTTTATAATGACAACACAGATTTCAGTACACCAGACCATCCAGATTGGAGTCTGATCCAATGTTTCTTCCTAGCAGACAGCCAGGCCTCACCTAACTGTTTCCAATCCTGTCTAGGGTGGAACACTTTCTCTGAAGCATTTCCAAGGGCAATTCAAATCACTGAGTGGAATGCTGGGGAGGACCACAGAGTATTCCCTATGTGGGTCATCTTGCACTTCTTCGAGAGGCAAATGATTATTTCTTTCCTTCTTCATTAGGACAAGCATGTTGAGGCTCTGGTGACATCCAACCGCTACTCTTTTGCCTTCCTTCAGTCTCCAAAGGACAGGTTATTTTCAGAAACATAAAAAGCGGGAGACATGATTTCTAAATAATGAAAGTGTTTGAGGGAGATGGATAGGAGTGGTTCATGGGTTTACTTTCAACAACTACACAGCTAGGGATCGTTGATGTTGTATATGTATGTCATCCTAGCTGGAGAGGCACTGTCTGTACTTGACCTTGATAGAAAATGGTCACCCTTGCTTCTAAGTGAGGAAGAAACAATTAGATGATAACGGATTTCCCCATGAAGGTTCTCAAGAACAGGTCTTGACTCTCCCAAACCTACATGTAGACACACAATAAAGTGGGGGTTTGACTTTTATTTTTCTTTGAAACAGGTTTCACTTTGTAGCCTGAGCTGATTAAGCCTAAGTTACTCACCATGTAGCCTATATACTGGCTTCAAATCACGATCCTACCACCTCAACCTCCTGAGAGCTGGCATCACAAGTGTATGCCACCATGTCCACCTACCACTTCTTCTCCCAGAGTTTATCTCTCAGTCATACACAAAACATACATACATTAAAAACATACATAAAACCCACTAACTCAATATTTTAGGCAACCAGTATAACTTCATTTCATCTGGATTTGGGGTGTAACTAGATTCAAGATGAATTTAATTTTTGGACTCCCCAGTTAAACAAGGAAATACATGGACTTACTCGCTCAAGTAACTTTTGACACTTTTTTTTTCTGTGCACAATAAACTTTCACAAGGATTGGAGTCAGCTCTTCCATCAAACATGTATGTATGAAGTAGTGGGGTCAGTATGTCCAGAGGATGAACATGTGTCAAGTGCTACACTGAAGGCTTCACACTGTAGCCACTTGCCCCCTAAACAATGATGTAGATGTTTTCATTTGTATCTCCGAGATAAAGATACTGAGGTACATGAGGAAGATCCAAGCCAAGTTCAAACCCTGGCAGTCCCACTCCCACAGCATTGATATGCAGTGTGGTACCTCCTTGCACTATGCTGTGGTCTTAGAAGTAGGTAGACTAAGGGAAACAGGCTGAAGTTTGGCTTGGTAGTCATTTGCTGCAGAGCTGATTCTGATCTTAGGATGCCCTGCCATACATAGCCCATGCTGAGAATCCTTCCTATCAAGAAGCCAATGAGCTGAGACAAGACATCATAGCAACTAAATCCAAGTGGTGTTTAATTTAGTAGCAGCTGCACAAGATTTATTTTATAAAGTCAGTCTTCTATTGTTAGCTACTTGGAATCAATCTCTCTCTCTCTCTCTCTCTCTCTCTCTCTCTCTCTCTCTCTCTCTCTCTCTCTCTCACCAATGCTACAAAGAAACTATTTCAGAAATTTCAGAAGTACCCCTATTATTTCCTAGGTGCAAATCCCTTAAATAGGAGAGTATATAGAACAGTTGCCATGTTATCAGACCAGCCTGAGGAAAGCTATCAGTTTCTCCTCTATCTGATGATGCAAAAATGCTCTATGCATATGCTCTACACTTTCCCAGAACTTTTTGTCTTTAATAATATGATTATAAATTTGCTTCTGTTTATAGTTTTGCTGGTGACTGTTCCTGTGTTAGCAACTAGGCTGTGGGACATTATTTTACTGTTGTTCTTGTTGTCCAATGAAGAGTATATTGTGCTATATTTTTCTATTGCAACTGGTAGAACGCAGTAAACACAAGGACCTCAGACTATTATATAATCATATATCTCAATCCCCCAAAGACCCTCCCTGCCTCATTTTCTTCCTGACTACCGCTCTCCTTTTCCTTCTTTCTTCCTTTCCCTCACACCCTCCCTTTTTCTCTCCCCACCTCTATCTCTCCTTAGTTATATTGCTTCATGTGGTAGCAAAACTGACTTTAGGCTTTAGTTTTGCAAAATGCAAGGAATTCTGGAAAGGGGAGACATTTGTGATTGCATCACAGTGGGGCCACATGTTCAACACGGGTTGAACATTGTACCCATAGTTAATTCTATTTTCTTTAATTTTTAGAAGTTTGTTGCAGAAAGTTTTTTGGCTTGTTTGGGGTTTGGAGGTTTGTAATTTGTTTGGCGTAGTGGAGGTTTGGAATTTGGTTTGTGGTGGCTTTTATTTTTTAAAGAAATGAATTAGATATTTATATTATTTTATATTGTTTGGCTTATGTTTTAAGTATATTATTAGTTAGTTTTTTATTTTAATTTAATTTATTTTTATTTATTTTTTTATTCTGTGACTCAGCCTGGGGCTGAACCAGTATTTTTATATGTTTGTTTTTTTGGGGGGTTGGATGGAGATTGATTAATTTTATTTTTTTATTTGTTTGTTTTTTGATTTTTTAAATTTATTTTTATGGTGTTTTATATAGGTTAAATTAGTTATTTTATTTATAGTATATAAAATATTTTA
>PVIH01007603.1:31257-99066 GCA_004025045.1 Sigmodon hispidus | reverse complement strand
AGCTGAAAAAGAAATAAGGGAAACATTACCCTTCATTATAGCAGCAAATAGTATTAAATACCTTGGAGTAACTATAACCAAAGAAGTAACAGACCTATTTGACAAAAATTTTAAATCACTGAAGAAAGAAATTGAAGAGGATATCAGAAAATGGAAAGCTCTCCCATGTTCCTGGATAGGTAGGATCAACATAGTAAAATTGGCAATTCTACCAAAGGCAATCTACAGATTCAATGCACTGCCCACCAAAATCCCAACACAATATTTTTTGGATCTTGAAAGAACAATACTCAGTTTCATTTGGAATAACAGGAAAGCCAGGATTGCCAAAACAATTTTGATCAACTGAAGAACCTCAGGAGGCATCACCATCCCTGACTTCAAGTTATACTATAGAGCTACAGTAATAAAAACAGCCTGGTACTGGCATAAAAACAGACTTGTGGATCAATGGAATAGAATTGAGGATCCAGACATTAACCCAAAAACCTATGAACACCTGATCTTTGACAAAGAGGCCCAAAACATTCAATGGATAAAAGATAGTATATTTAACAAATGGTGTTGGCATAGCTGGATGGAAGTGTGCAGAAAAATGCAAATAGATCCAAGCCTGTCACCCTGCACAAAACTCAAATCCAAGTGGATCAAAGACGTCAACATAAACCCAGCCACTTTAAACTTGATAGAAAAGAAAGTGGAAAATACACTTCTACGAATTGGCACAGGCGACCACTTCCTAAATATAACACCAGTGGCACAGACACCAAGACCAGCAATCAATAAGTGGGATCTCCTGAAGCTAAGAACCTTCTGCAAAGCCAAGGACACTGTCAATAGGACAAAATGACAGCCTATAGAATGAGAAAAGATTTTCATCAACCCTACAAGTGATAGAGGACTGATCTCTAAGATATATAAAGAACTGAAGAATCTAGAGTCCTAAACCTTGAATAACCCAATCAAAAAATGGGATTCAGGTCTAAAAAGGGAATTCTCAGCAGAAGAATTATGAATGGCTGAAAGGCACCTGAAAAAGTGCTCTTCATCTTTAGCTATCAGAGAAATGCAAATCAAAACAACTTTGAGATACCATCTGACACCTGTTAGATTGGCTAAGATAAAAGACACAGAGGACAGCCTATGCTGCAGAGGATGCGGAGCAAGGGGAACACTCCTCCTTTGTTGGTGGGAGTGTAAGCTTGTTCAGCCACTTTGGAATGCAGTATGGTGGTTTCTCAGAAAACTGAGAATCAATCTCCCCAAGGACCCAGCAATACCACTTCTGGGTGTATACTCTAAAGATGCACTGTCACACTCCAAAAGCATTGGCTCAACTATGTTCATAGCAACGTTATTTGTAATAGCAAAAACCTGGAAACAACCTAGATGTCTCTCAACTGAAGAATGGATTAACAAACTGTAGTACATCTACACAATGGAGTACTACTCAGCAGTAAGAAAAATGATATCCTAAAATTTGCAGGCAAATGAATGGATTTGGAGAATATCCTACTGAGTGAGGATCACAAACTCAGAAAGATAAGCAGTGGGTGTACTCACTCATTAATGGACTCTAAACAAACAAACAAACAAACAAACAAGAAAAACGCCAAGCATGCCCAAGCTGCAGTTCACAACCACTGAACAGCTTGGGATCAGAAACACCCTGGACTGACACCTTCGATCCCACTCCCCCTAGAGGAACACATGACTCACTCTTGAGGCAGAGGGGACAAAACTGCATCTGCCAGGAGTGGAGACTGAACTAAGCAATTTTGGGGCAGTGGGACCATGGGACTGCCTGAAGCTTGCCCAGGGAGGGGATGGGGATTTGTGAAGAAGAAAGAATGACCTGATGTGGTGGGAGGGGGAAGGGACCTTGAAGAAGGATATACAAGGTTAGAAAGTGTGACTTCTTTGTTCATAATAATAATAATAATAATAAAAAGGAAAAAAATCATTTTATTTTATGTTTTGAGACAGAGTCTCATTATATAGCCGTGGCTGGCCTAGAATTTACTATGTGGACCAGGCTAACCTTGAGTTCACAGAGAACTCACATCTGTCTCCTAATTACTGGGATTTAAGAAGCTGTACTTTGCTGTAATTTTCATATATGCATACACATGCATTAATCTGTTTCCATACCTCTACACCTTACCATTCTTACCCAGTTAATTCTTTTTTAAATTAAAGTGTCTTTATATTTTAATCATAGTCTTTTCCTTTTTTCCAGACCCTCTTTACCCACACAGTTTCCCTCCCCTAAACAAACCAAAATAAAAAACAAACAAACAAAAAGTAATAAAACACAATGAAAAGTGCACAGAAATATTCATGGAATCCATTTTGTGGTGGCTAGCCAGCCCTGGGCCTGCTCTAGAGTTTGATTGATATACCCAGTGACATTCCATTGGGGAAAACGGGTTTTCTCTCTAAGGTGGAACTTTGTGTCAACTCTGTCTTCTTAGTGCTGGGATTTTGTCTGGCTCAAGTCTGTACAGGTCTTGTGCATGCATCAGTCTCTTTGTTCTTATGTGCACCACATCTGTTGTATCTGAAAAAGGCTGTTTCCTTGGAATCACACCCCATGTCTAGCTCTTAGAATCTTTCTGCCTCCTCTTCCACATGGATCCCTGAGCCTTTCAGGAGAGTTTTGATGAAGGTATCCAGTGAAGGGCTCAGAGCTCTAAAGTTTCTCTCTGCACATTGTCTAGTTGTGAGTCTTTGTGTTAATTGCCATTCACTGAAAGAAACTTCTCTGATGAGGGTTGAGCAATGTACTGATATATGGGTCACCATTAGGAGTCATTCTATTGCTATGCATCTTTAGCAGAATAATAGTAGTAGGTTTTTTTTTAGCCCAGGTAATAGGAACTCTAGGTTTTCTCCTAGGGCTCATGACCCATCTAGTCTTAGGTCCATGATCACTTTACTATTATCAGATATGGATTCTACCTCACATTCTAAGTGTGGCTCTTAGAATCCAACCAAAATATAATTGGTTACTTCCAACCAACTCTTAATTATCTTGACCTCCTGAGATTTCTATTCACATCACCTCAATTCAGGAAGCCTTTGGTTACTCTGGCCTGAAAACTCTCTGGACGCAGTAGGATGACCGATCTCAGACGTAGTCACATATTTCTGTGTATATTCCATCTTTACGTGGCTTATTTACTCTATTCATCTTAAGGATTTTTCTTTTTCTGTCCTCTCCCAAGCCTACATATATTTTTAGACACATTATAATTTGTTTAGAAGTTTATTTTTGGTTTTGGATTTTTTGGGGGGAGGGGTATCTGAATCTGTCTTTACTCTCTCACTCTCTCTCTCTCTCTCTCTCTCTCTCTCTCTCTCTCTCTCTCTCTCTCTTTCTCTCTCCCCCTCTCTCTTTTAACCACACCTTTAATCTGCCAAGGCGTGGCTATGATTAAAGGCTGGGCTGTGGTGGTGTTTCCACCCAGCTCTACCCAGCTTCTTGGTCTCTGAAAGTTTACCTTTATGGCAGAGGTACTGGCAGGAACCACATTTACTATCCCAACTCTGGGGAATTTTAGAGTCCACACTGCCACCAAGTAGAGCACAGCCAGCGCTCATGAACACCCTTTAAATTGTTTGACAGCAGGATCTTTTTTGAGTTTTTTTTTTTTTTTTTTTCTATTAACACTGAGTTGGGAAGAGTATCTTAAAGAAACCTAAAGGAGCCGTGCCTCTGCTCACCGCCAGCAAACAGAACCTTCAAGAAAATGCTGCTACCAATAAGCCATCTTTGATTGTGTTCCCTTTTTGTCTGAATGAACAGAAATCTTAAAGTCATCATGGGCAGCTCATGCTTGTACCAGCGCTTCTGTGAGACTGCAGGAAGCTGCCATGCTGCAGCTCAAGCCCACATGCCACTTTGTACCACAGCCCACTTGAGAAACACAAGTAGGAAGCTGGTTTTGGCTCCATTTCTGTGCTCTAGATCCCTTTTTAAACATTTTTAGGCTTTATATGGATATACTTGCACCACATTGGAATGCCATATTTAGGTCAAAGTTTTCTTTCTCGCCCAGCAGGTCCTGCAGCCATATAGTCCCAAATAATCACACAAAGGCTTATAATAATTATAAACTGTTTGGCCTATGGTTTAGGCTTATTACTTGCTAACTCTTACTCGTAAACTAACCCAGATTCTTATCCAAGTTTAGCCATGTGGCTTGGTACCTTTTTCTCAGTGTAGCATTCTCATCTTTCTCTATGTCTAGCTGGCATCAGCTTTGTTTTTCCTCTTTCCAGAATGTTCCATGTCTGGTTGCCCTGCCTATGTTTCCTGTTTGCCTTCTGACCAATCTGTGTTTTATTAAACCAATATTTACAGTGACAAATATTCACAGTGTACAGGAGCATATAGTTCCATAGCACTCAGGTCTTGTCTAATTTGTTTATTTATTTTTGTATCTCAGGAGTCATTATAGTTTGTTCCTTGATTTTTGATTAAAAAACATTCTCTTATGTCTTGCCCAGTGTGTTGGTTGTTTCAGATGGAAAGATAAATCTTGTCCCTGTCCTTGACTGAATCTTGAAATGATCACAAGTGTAATAATTTTAGATGGCATGAGCTATTTGTACCTTGACCATATTAAATTAAAAGGTACTACTGTAGAAGACACCATAAACACAGGTAAAAACAGAATGTCAGCCTGAGAATTAAAAACCCTAATCTATAAAGCAAGCCTTCGAAACCCTTTAAAAATTGCCATCTAAATGTAAACTAGCAAGAGGATTTTTATTTGTTTGCTTTTGCTACTTACACTTGAGGAAAGAAATAAAAATAACCAATAAATGTACAAAATGAGTTTTTGTTTCAGTGCTAAGAAAAATTTACTAGATGAAATGATCTAGACATTTAATTTCTATTTATTATTCTCTCAAAGAACAAAAAAAGTGGTGGTGTGTGTGACACAGTGAGTATTCATACATATTAATGAAAATGTACATTGTTATAGTTTTTCTGGAAGATGATTTAGTAATGTGTATAAAAACTGACTTCACAATTTCTAATCTGGAAATTGATTCTTAACAAATAATCTCAATGACTTATAGAATTATTGATTTGAAAATCTGGTAATAATTTTATCAGCAAAGTTATTTTTATATCTAAAAATAATTTTAATTTAAAAATTTTATAATTACTGTTACAAATATTTTGCAGTTTATATCTTCATTTGTAAAACTTATGTCTGCAAATGCACTCAGAATATCATTGGTCTCCTATTACCAGTAATGAGTTAGATACATTATGAACATGAAGGATGCGTTTAAGGGAATAAGTGGGGAAAATAAGCAACATTTTAGTATGTATATGTGAAAAATGTATATAAACACAAACACATGCATACATACATGTATAATATTCTTCTGAAAGGATTACAAATACTTTAATTTTAGTTACTGTTCTTATATTTTTAGTATATCAAATAATAAGGATGTATTGCCTTTTCTTTTTCTTTTTGAGATTATAATATAATTACAATTCCCCCTTCCCTTTTCTTTCTCTGAACCCTGACATACTCCTAATTAACTCTCTCAAATTCATGCCTTTTTATTAATTATCATTACATGAATATATGTATATACATATAAATCCCTAAACATAACCTGCTCAGTCTGTATAATGCTACTTGTGTTTTCAGGACTGACCATTTGACATTGGATACCCTTCCCTAGGGAAGACTTTTCTCTCATCTCAGCTGTGGCTATGGGTTCAAATCTCAGGGCTAGGCAGAGCTAAGCAGCTGTAGGCAGGTCCAGACCTTGGGACTAGGCTGGACCAGAAATTTCTACAATAATCTCTAGCTCATACAACCTTTCTAACCCCTTTCTTGGAGATTTCTGAACCTTGTAGGGGAGTGTGATTTTAATGTCCCACTTAAGTGAAGAAATGAGAGTAGTTTCTACCAAATATAAAATGTACCTGATTATTGCATTATAATTATGAAATATTGATTATCTCTGTGAGAAAGCTGACATCTTCAATTTCAAACTAGACTTTCCCAACTTTTTTTCCTAAAATATTATTTTTTTAATGGAGAAACTCACTGAGAATTTTGTTGCATTTAATTTTTACAATTAGTGATATCCATACTTGCTGCTCCTAGTTTTTCCTTGGCATATTTTTCCTCAGTTTGTTTGAACCCCTTACAGTCCCTGCTGATAGCTTCCCTGGCTCAGACCCCTGGATTATGAACTTACGTAAGTTTATGAAGGCTCAGACGTTTCCACATTCTAGCCACTCTACTCCTAGGACATGCTAGATCTGATGGACAAAAGGAACTATGCTTATCTTATAGCAGGGTGTGGCTAGTAGGAAAATTAGAGGACATTAATGGTCTTGAACTTTTCGGGTGCATGTGCCTCTCTATGGCTGTGCAGCCTGGCTCCGGAGACCTCACAGAAGTGAAAGTCTGTCAGCTTCTACTCATAGTGTCAAATGCAGCTTCTTGTCACCAACATTATAGGATAGAAATGAGTAGTTTTTCATCAGAGACATTAGCAACCTTTCCAGTGAAGACACCAGCACACCAGCTATCAGATGGAGAGCATGTTAGTCAAATAGCATGCAGAACCTCCATGCTGCAGTCTGTCTAGGTTTGGAATATTTTATGCACTGCCGTGAAAAAATCAGGTGCACTCACACATCTATTTCTAAGATTTGACTATTTTGTCAGATGATTTGGGTTGAAAATTTCGCAGATGTCAATTTAAGCCAATTTTTGCTATTAGTAGAACAGTTTAGAAGTTAGCTCCCATATACGCCTCACAGATATATTTCCTGTGGAATACCTTAAGTTAGCTAAAAATGGAAGCATGTCCCTTTTGCTGTGTCAGTGCCCCGAGAGTCTTTTCCAGTCAGGTATCAGCCTTGGTTGGCAGTATCTCTCACTGTTTTCTCACCCTGCGGCTTTACCATCTATTACTGCATTTCCTTGATGAGTCTCGCCCCAGGCCCTGGGACATTGAAGGAAGGGGTCTTGGCTAAGTAGGACAGCTTTGGCATTGAACTCTTGGGAGTTTGTGATGGATCTGTGTGAAATAGTTAAGGTTTCTTTGTGGTTGGGTTCACAGTTGTGGTGAGAACTGCGAACTGAGATAGTGGTTGAGTATTTCATGATAAGGTAAAATTTCCTCAGGTTATATAGACTCATGCCTTTAATTTAGCAAACTTTTTATATTTTCAGACTGTGCAGATCACCTTGTTATTGCCTTAATCTTTTGTTTGTAAAATCATCTGATCAAATAATATCATGTCTTTTAATTACTGTTTTTATCCATATTATTATGGATCATAATATTAAGATATATTATTGTGTTCGGGTTTCTTAAAATATCTAAATTACCTACAAAAACCATCTGAGTTACCTAAGGTTAAGATAAATTGGCTTTCCTTAGTGGGGATTTCTTGTTGTTCTCTTGTTTTGAGACAGGGTTCCACTCCACATCTCTGTTTGGCCTGTAACTCTTGATGTAGACCAGGATGTTCCTAAGTGCTGGGATCAAAGGTGTGTACATCTGTGTCCAGCCTACTCAGAGGTGTTTGAAGTCATTTAATATAGTCTAATATTAATTTAGTAAGACTAAGTCCTCTGAAAATTTTTTTATCTAAAATACAATGTTACGGTTTTTGTTTGTTTGTTTTTTGGAGTGTTTGGGATCCAACTTGAGACCTCAGGTTTGCAGACATGCACTTTACCATAGCTTTGAAATATCTTTTGTTATGTGTTTTATAGAACTGAATTTTTAGTGAGCCTTAATTTTTTGGTCAAATAAGGAACTTTTTTTTTAAAGAATAATGCCATGTAAAGAAGTTGTAGTATCACATGGATAATGCTGTAAATATTAGCATTAAAATTTAAATACCACTTTTGCCAAATATAAACAACCTTCATAATCATCAAAGGTCAGAGTTATAATGATTAAGGAATAAAATATTAAAGTAGTGTATACATAAATATGGCTATATGCCTACACAATACTATTTTCTGTAAGGAATTTGAGCTTCCTTGATGTTTGTATGTATATGTGCACATAGATGTGTGTGTGTATCTGTACCTACATGTGTGTTTTCATGTGTGAGTGTACTTATGGGATGTGTGTGTTTGTGTGTGTGTATGCATGTGTGTTAGTGCACTGTGTATGTGTGCAAGAATGTACATATACATTTGTATATGTGTGTGAGTGAATGCACAGATACACCTATATCTGTGTATATGTGTGCATACATGTATATATTTGTGTATGTATTTGTACATGTGTGAACATATTTGTGTCTGTATGTGTATGCATGCATGTGTGTGTGAGTATACTTGTATGTGTACTTGTGCATGTGTATGAGCATGCTTGTGTGAGTATATATGTGTGTGTTCTTGTGTATATGCATGTATGTATGTGTCAGGGTACTTGTGTGTATATATGTGCTTATGTGTGTGTGTGTGTGTGTATGTGAAAGAGAGAGAGAGTATGAGAGTATTCTGGATCTCGTTTACTATAATAACATGAAGACTATTTAGAAAACTTCATGGTTGCATAATTTATGTGTAAAGTTTATCAGTAGATCCACACCATCTTAAATAGCTGCAGATTATTTGCTCATAGAAGTCCCAGATGAGCTTGTTTCTTGCCTGTACTGTGAGAATACCCACCTCAGCAGCAAGGAAGCCACGTAGAAAGCCAAACATAAGTGACAGATGATGAATCATTTCTGCCATCTTTTTTCAATTATATGATTTCTGTTATATGAACTCAGTTTTAATAACATTAAATTTATTTAATTTAATTATATTATATTGTATAATTATATACAATAGTTCTATTGTATATAATTGTATATAAAATAATATATATTTCTACTTTAGCAACATTTAAAAAATGTTTATTTTACTTATAAAGTCAAAACCATCTTGTAAAATTGGAACACAATTTACAGTGGTGTGGGCTGTGGAGGAAATTGGAGTGTGGGGCCAGAGGATCAAAGTGGTAAGAAGGATGTTTTTAAGCAGATTTGCCAACACTGCCTCTGACAAGACAAACAATAAAGACATCACAGGACAGGACAGAACCGGTCCTTCCCACTTTCAGAGGCCCAGGCCTAGGTTTTCATGTTGTTATGGTTGTTTTTTCAAGGTGGTGACAGTTTTCCAGTCCTTTGAAAGAGTCACATTGTTTTAAATTATTTTGAGATACAAAGAGTGAAACATCTGTCTGTCCTTAAGGTTGGTATTTTAGTATCTAAACTAACATGCTGTGTGGTAACAGTGAGCTTAATTGTGTTAATTTATCTTGAAATGGGGTCCTGTTATTGTCCCAGCTAGCCTCAAGCTCTTTGCACCCTCCTGCCTCTAGTTCCCAATTTTCCATTTGCTGGGATTGCAGGTGCATACCACCATTTCTGGCCTATTTTTTTTTAAAAAATCACCATTGCATTAATTTGTTTGCTGTTAGTTTTGACTGCCACTGCAAATGAAGGGATCATCATTTCTATACTTCCATATGTAATATGGCTTAAAGACAAATGTATTAGCTCATGGGACCAATAACATTCCTTCCAGATAATTCAGAATTGATTAAAGTTTACAGTAACAATGTGAAGTTAGCTTCAAGAACAAGTTAAGGATCTGAAAAGAAAGTTCAGTTAGTAAAATGCTTGCCCTGAAAACGTGAGGGCTTGAGTTTAATCCTGGGAATCCATGTCAATGGCAGGCAGAGTGCTATCACTGCAATCCTAGCAGTGAGAGTGTGCAGACAAGGTGGTCACTGGAGCTTCCTGAATCCGTCAACACCAGGTTCAACGACAGGCCATGTCTCAAAAAACAAAGTAGAGAGCTATAAAGGAAGACACTTAATGTCAACTTCTGGTCTCTACACACACACACACACACACACACACACACACACACACACACACACACACATACATGCAGCACATAAATACACAAATAACAAGCACAAAAGCTATGGGGGTATAGGCTTATAATTCCGGTGGTAGGGAGGTGGAAGTGGGCAGATCTTGGGACTATCTTAATTGTCAAACCCAGGCCAGTGAGAAACATCTGCTCAAATACTAAGGTATATGGTGCTAAGGAACGGTATCCAAGATTAACATGTGCCCCTTGAAAGAGTGAGCTAAACACACAAGTACTAAATAGATGGTTCTATAAGCTGTCCCTATTGCTTCATCACTCATAACTTCTATGAGTGAATAGATAGCCTGCTCTTCTGTTAGAGGCCCTACTACCTCATCCTTCCCTAAGCTCCATGAGTGTAAGGACGGCTCTCCTGGAAGAGGCCCCTATTGTGTTGTCCTAACCTTAGTTCTGTGAGTGCACTTTCTTTCTTTAAGATTTATTTATTTATTATGTATACAGTATAGAGAAGAGGGTACCAGATGTCATTATAGATGGGAATTGAACTCAGGACCTTCAGAAGAGCAGCCAGTGCTCTTAACCTCTGAGCCATCCCTCCAGCCTGTGAGTGTACTTTCAGCTCATCCATAACATACAATCTAGTTAGGAGCACTAAGTAAACTTGAAAAGTAGACCTTATAAGAGTAGTAAGACAGTACTACTTTTCAAATTTAATTTAAATTTAACTAGTGACTGGACACTGACCATGACCAAAAAACTAGACCCTAGAGTAATTTGAAAAACTTTCCCTTATCGAAGAAATGGGTGGAGGGTATTAGAGTGATCCAAACTGTAATGTCATCAACATTTGCATTTTTCACATTACTCATTTAAACTAATAATGAAAATATAAATGATTGTCAACTAAATCTGAATATATTAACTGAAAAATCGTGATCTCCTAAAAGAAAAGAAATAATGAAAATTGTTTCCTGTCTTATAGCTTAATAAATTGATTAAAGTTTGATACAAATACATGTGTGACATAAATGTTTGAGTCCTATTTAATTAAATTAATTTTAAATCAGTAATTAATAAGAATTAAATCATTTCAGTAAAAATATAACACATTTATGTGATATTAAGAAAATAATAAAGCATTACAGCTGCCTATATATATTTATATTTTAGTTAGAGCCTTGTAAGGTAATAGGTATATATTTAAATATTTCTGTATAATATTGTAATGGGATGATAGTTATAGATACAAAGAATGCTTAATTTATAGTGACTGAACTGTATAAAATTAATGTAAAATATAGTCAGTATTCAAATGACTGCATCTTTGCTCAGAAAATAGTTATATAGCCCTCTTAAAGTCAATAACAATAATCATAAACAAGATAATCCTATTAGCATAAATCAGCCTTACTCTGATTATATTAATTTAGCACAGTACTACACTTAATAAATTATTATTAGTCATAAATAAATACATTTTCACATGTGCATATTTATAGTATTTAACATTTACAGTCTTGGGTTTTTTTGACAGACTGAGGTAAAGACACTCATTTCAAATCTGTAAAGCGGCATGCTCAGTCTTTTGAAGCCCACTGCAATCAATATCTATGCAAATGTGGTGGCTTTGGAATTTACATTACTTTGTCAATCAATCACTACAGGAGTCCCCCCTCTGCACTCAATGTACTAATAGAATTTTTTTTTCTTTTTAAAGCGACAGTGATGTTTTCTTGTCTCAATATTTTTATATGAATGAATACTTTTACTTTGATGGTTTCTGCCCCCTCCCCTTTTCCTGCCTGTCTGCCTGCATCCACCATGTGTCTGCTTAGACTGCCAGTCATACTAGTTTGGGAGGCAGGATTCTTGACCTCAATCCCTGCTCTCTTTGTGTTCTGTTGTTGACACTGGGCCCTTGGGAAAAGGAACTGACCTTTGGGAACTTGAGCTGCTTGAGCCAGTATCCACAGAACAGTGATCTTGTATTCCCAGCCCACTGGGAAAAATGCATTCAGTGGATCACTAAGCTTCTCTGCATTGACACATCATCATCCTTAAAAACTGAGTGGTCACACAGGATGCCTGCTAACCAAGTAGATTAAGATGGATAATACAGGTTATTATAGAATTGGAATTCTAAGTTTATTTCCATTATATGGCATAATAAATAATCTACAAAACCTAGGGAAGGTAATGGGAGAAGTCTTAAGTTCTACACGTATATTAAAGAGTAAAACCAGACTGAACATATACAAGGAGGGGAAAGTCTGGTTTAACATCACTTTCACTAAGACTATGAAGAGTTTTGGTTGCCCACAACCATAGCATGAATCTATTGTTTTCGAAGACTGCTGGAGGAACTCACTACAAGGATAGCTTGTAGTGAAGAAGATGGGGAGCTGATAATTGCCTTGTTCTCTGAAGGCCAAACATCACCTGATGAATTGCCTAGGCTCTATTCTAAAATGCTGGACCCTGTAGAATGGAAGTGACTCATGGTGAAGGAGCTGAAGGCATTCTTAAAGTAGAGACTGTGGAGAGAATGTGACAAAAGGTAACAGAACACTTCTAAGAGTCTTTCTCTGGTAAACAAAGCCTGGAGATCCTAGGATGCTGAAGCAACTGCATGACATCATTGTGGATCCTGACTCTGACATCCACCGTAGGATTATTTTCATCCTCAAGATCACCTCTTAGTAAGTTACCAAAGCTTCTGCAGTCACATATGTATTACAAATAATTGGAAGACAAGGAAGGGTGTGTGTGTGTGTGTGTGTGTGTGTGTGTGTGTGTGTGTGTGAAGGAATGACACACTTTCTCCCATGTAAAGTGTTCTCCCTGAATTTCTGCTTTCACATAGGATAATTTTGGTCATGACTGTGATCACACTTGGTTCCTACAGAGGCTGTAAATACACACACACACACACACACACACACACACACACACACACACACACTTCTTTAACCTAGAAACTTTGCCCAGGATTTTATTATTAGTCAGAAAGGTGACCATGGATGCTGAGAAGTAGGTTGTTCAGATTCATGCAATAATCTGAGTTCATAAGATGGAATGGAGTCACATTATACAAGTTCAGAAGGGGAGAATGTTTACCAGAAATATACAGAAAAGAACATATTTGGACTTCTTTCTGGGCTGGAGAGACATTCTGTGCATAAAAGTCTTTGCTGCATGTGGTGAATGAAAATAAGCCCGTGTATCTGAATGCTTGGTTCCCGGTTAGTGGAAGTATTTTGGGAAGGATTACAAGGTGTGGCCTTGTTGGAGGAAGTATGTCATTGGAGGTGAATTTTGAGGTGTCAAAAGCTTATACTACAAGTGCCCCCACCTGCTTCCTACTTGTGGCTAATATGTAAATTCTCAACTACTGCTCCAACACCATGCTTGCCTGCCTGTCTATTACCATGCTTCTCCCTGTGGTAGTCATGGTCTTACCCTCTGAAACTGTAAGCCAGTCCCCAATTAAATGCTTCCTTTTCTAAATTGCTTTCATCATAGTGTTTCTTAGTAGCAACAGAATAGTGACTAAAACAGTGTCAAAGTGTGAGATCTTGGGTTTGAATCCCCAGAAATCACATAAAAAGCTAGATACATAAAATGTCTTTAAGCTGGGTGAAGGTGGTGCACTCTTTTAATGCCAGGCAAGTGGATATCTGTCACTTCAAGGCAAGGTTGGCCTACAGAGTGAGTTTCAGGACAGCCAGGGCTGTTACAGACAGAGAAACCCTGTCTCAAAAAACAAAATAAAACAGAAAGTGTCTTTAAAACCCAGCACTCCTATAGCAAGATGAGAGGCAGAAAAGAGAGAACCCCTGAAGCTTATGGGCCAGCCAGGCTGGTGTCCACAGCAGAGAAACCACACAGACCTTGTCACAGACAGGATGGATGACAAGGGCTGACATGACAAACTTTCCTGAGTCCCACACATGTGCTGTGGTATATACACACACACACACACACACACACACACACACACACACACACACACACACACACACAACCTTGTAAACATACATGCATAAAATAAATAAATGTAATTTTAAAAAAAATTCCTAGTTACCACATCAACTCTACATTGAACTTGCTTTTGTCAAGACTGATGTTATTGTTGTTGAACTTTCAGAAGCAACTAAAAATTGGGTATTAAAAAATCAAGTAGGGGGAACTTGATTTGCATGATCCTTACACTGGTCTGTTCCAAGGCTGTTCAGTATATAGGCACAGAAGCCACACTGAGTTTTTAGTTCAATGTTTTACAAGTGATTGCAGTAAAATAAGGTTCCAGTTACTGCATTCAATAATGGTGAGTGTTCCTGAGACAAATATTTGGTATATATTCCTCCTTTTATGTTGCACTCAGCATATTCATTTAATGGATGGTGCCAGTGACCTAGGACTATGTAGATACATGCTGACAATTAGGGACAAAGGAAATGATGTTGAGAGACAAGAAGCACTGATAGAGTTTCTGACTCAGAAGGCAGAATGGTACCAGTTAGTTGAAATTGAAAACAAGTAAGTACCACTTGCTTTACACATATTTAATAATTTTTGCTAATACACAAAATTCTATGTTCTATGGTGGGTTTTGAGTAATTAGCCACAGAAAACTATTTGGTGGGTTGAAATTTCATCCATTCAAGATATATGACTTACACATTCCAAGACTGTGGCATGAGATATATAATTCAAAATTAATTGCCAGTTGTTTTGTTCTCCTGTAGTATTTGATTTCCATGATTTTTAGGAAAATATTAAGATGTTGATATGGCATATACTCTGCATTCATATTCATATGTAAGATCTTTTGCACTTCAGAGTTATGATTTGTGATTCTAGAGCATAATTGTACCTTACACCATGTGCTGGATAGTTTTATGTCAGTTTGACACATCATCTCAGAAGAAGGAGCCTTAATTAAGAAAATTCTTGATAAGAACAGGCTGTAGGCAAGTCTGTAGAGTATTCTCCTAATTGGTGATTGATGTGGAAGGACCCACCCCTGGGCTGGTGGTCTTGAATACTGTTATAAAGCAGGCTGAGCAAGCTATGAGAGGCAGGTCAGTAGCAGCACCCCTCCATGGCTTCTGCATCAGCTCCTGCCTGTAGTTCCTGCCTTGTTTGAGTTCCTGCCCTTGCATCCTTTAATGATAGACTACAATATGGAAATGGAATAATAACTGGCCTGTATGGTGCCTCAACAGTTAAAGGCACACAAACCTGCTGACCTGAGCTTAATAGCCGTAGAAAGGTAAATGACTCCACAGAGTTGTCTTCTGGCCTCCACACGTGGACTGCAACATGAGCCACCATCTGATATTAACAATGGTAAATAAGAAATTAAAATTTAATTAATAATATGTAAGAATTATGAGAAGTTAAATTCTAGAAAAGTTTTTGAACTATTTCCATATTCTTGGTAAATGTAAAAAAAAATTGTAAAGTGTTAAGCACAGCAACACATCCTCTAGAATGTAGACATAAGCAAGCAGGTGTTGATGAGGGCCCCACTGAACCAAGCCCATCTGCCATGGACCTCCCAGGTTAGCTGCTCCCCACTGAGTTTTAACAGATGTCTAGTACATATCTGTGGCTTGCTATAAGCCCATTTGTCAACCTTTCTCCCTCATCTAGCTTCCCACTTGGCCTTCAGGTCCCCCACAAAGACTTTCAGAAATCTATGCTAGATTGTAATTATATATGTTTGCCTAGCTGGGCTCTATTCATAACTTTTTGCTAAAGCTCCAAAGTCTTCATAAAGTGATAATACTTATGTGTCTTAATTTGGGTATCAAGAATCAGAACATCCTCAAAATCACAGTCTTCTCTCAATATATTCTGGTAGTCACTGCTGGTGGACTTCTAAGGCATAGGTTCATTTTGCCTCTTTTTCCTCTATGACTATGTCATGTGCTGAATAGTGTCTTGTGTTTTCTTTTGTCTGTAAAACTCATCCAGGTTTTATGTAGACATTAGTTCATTCTGTTTTTCTTTTTTGTTTTTTAAACTAATCATCAATTTAAAATATATTTTATCAAAATGTGTATAGTTGTAAATTATTGTAAATAATAATAATATATAAATTAGCATGTGTAACTGTTTTTCTGTATACTATTCAAGCAGTTTATTTAAGTCCTATTTTAAACTACTATAAATTTCCCACTAACAGAACATTGGCTGTTATGTAGGGATTACCTGAAGGAAAAGAGAGGGAACATACAATTCCAAGCTCAAACACACTGCTGTATTCAGGGGACTCTGAGAACCTGATTTAGAGACATGCTGTCTGAAGGGGAAGGACAGTCACTTTCTTTTTAAAGCTATAGGAGATTATATTGAATAATCATAGAGAATGGCTATTATTTAGAGGAAAACATCCAAAAATAACATTTATTCAATCAGATATATTTTTGTTCAGAATGTCTGATGTTGATTGGGTTTGTAGGTTGTCGCGTGCAACCTTGCCAGCAAGAAAAGTGCAACACCCAGGATCTTCTTTCAGCAGTTTATTTGGGACCTTTACAATTGTTCTCTCTTTGTTCTTCTCTCTGCTTCTCCTCCTTCTTCCCCGGGAAACCCCACCCACTTACTAGAAACTCTCAGGGCATCCAATCCCAATAAGCCACGTAGGCACAGCTCATAGGTCCACATACACAACAGCAAACCACGCCCCAGGCTCAAGCCAAATAAGGAGTTGTTTATCAAAAGAGAGCACTCACCCTCGGGGGGTGGATGGAGGCCGGAAATCAGCACCATCTTTAGGGTGCAGCAGCAGGCAGCTCTCTACAGTAGGTGTTTTGAAATAACCATGGTGTTGTTGAGTTGGTGTTTTGTGGTCATTTATGTTGCATCAGTCTAGAAAGAAATGAAAGTTGTAATGAAAACCTGATGATGTCAGTGTTTGACACAACTGCACATTTCTTTTATTATTATTATTGCTTTTTTTTTTCAAGGAAGAGTTTCTTTGTGTAGCTGTGGATGCCCTGAAACTAACTCTGTAGACCAGGCTGGCCTCAAATTCACAGAGATCTGCCTGCCTCTGCCTCTTCCCATTTGCTGCATTTAGAGGTATGCACCACCACCTCCTGGCCAAGAGACTAGTTTTTAGGAAGGCAAAATCCTGACTTACAAGGTCCAAATACAGTCACTACCTTAAGATCAACTTCCTTGCTACAGTATTATATATGAACATAGCATCTCAGTTTTATACCAGTTTCCTAATTTGTCCCAGTGCATGAACTGAATTGTGTGTTTAAATCATTTTCTTAATAACACAACAAATGAGTCCCTCTGCAGGACTGTGTTAGCAGGCTTTGCATCCCTGAGACAATGTATCTGACAATGACAGTTTAAGGGAATAAGCATTCATTCATCTTGGCTCATGGTTTCAGAAGAATTCCATCCATCCTAGTGGGGGAAGACATGGATAAATTTCAGTATTTAATGTTTAGAAAGAAAGAACAAAAATTAGCTTCCAGATTCTAAACCATGTGCAAACTGCATATGTAGTTGGCAGCATGACTTTCTGTGCTGGCCTTTCAGTTCTAACTCAGAAGTATGAACAATGTAGTAAAATGTTCATTCTTCTGAGTAAGAATTGGTGATAATCTGATTACCTATTGAACTGATAGATTGCTTTGTTGTTGAAAAAGTTAGAGAGCTGTGAGAGATGGGTTTGTATGTTGATTTTGTCATCTTTCTCTATGTGTGTGCCAGTGGGCTAGCTTTTGAAGTCCACTGATTATCTCTTTTATTTAAATGGAAAGAAAAATGTCTCATAGCAGTTTTGGAAGGGTGAAATGACATATATACATAAAGGGGTCAAAAGCTGTAAACCAACAGGCTAAACTAACTTTTTTTAAATCATTTTTTTATGGATAAAGTCACATTTTCTATCCGTGTATATCCTTGTTCAAGGTTCCTTACCCCTCCCACCCCCTCCAGTCACTCTCTCTTCTCCACATCTCCCCTTCTCCTCCCCAGCAAGGGCAGGAGGTCCCAAGGTCCCAATAAGGCTTAGTTCAGCATCCACTCCTGGCAGATCCAGTTTCCTCATCCCAACATCAAGACTGGGTCAGGTGTTCCTCTGAAGGGAGTGGAATCCACGGTGCCGGTTCAAGGTTTCAGATCCCAGGCTGTTCAGTGGTTGTGGTTTGCAACAACTGCACATTTCCATGTAATGCCCTCAACAGAGTAGGAGCCTCGACGTCTTCTCTGCAGAACTTCACTGGTATTTTCCTATACTGTTACTGGCTAGTTGGGCAAGTGGATTACTGTAGGAATGAAAAAGGCATAACTTTTTTTGAATACTTTTTCTAATTTTATAACAAGACATATCTTAAGTTTTCTGTGCTCATTCATTACTTAATTTATATGATGATAAATTAAAATAAATCATTTTCTGAATATTTTCTACATTTCAAAATGTCTTTTTAGGTATTAGCTAACTGCTAGCTAATTTACAGCTCCAGAACCTTGTTGTCTTCTTTGTAATAGAGAATTGGGTAATTTAAATTGAAGCGATTCATTGTATAATAAAGAATTGCTGTTAAATCTTTTGATATGTAAGCATTTTTTCCCCTAAATCATGTATGTAACTGTGCATTTCGGTGAGGCTTCCCTCTGAACATTAGGGGACGTATGTATGAGCTGAAAGTCCAAATTTAAATCTAAGGTTGGACAGCCTTGCTCAAAAGGTAGGGCTCCGCAGTTTCAAGGTTGGATGACCGAGTAAGAAAGAAAATGTCCCTTTGTACTCTACTCTGACCTGTGCTTGGCTGCCATTGGTCCCAGACACTCACCTAAGAGTGAGGCACCCACTTATCACCAGCCTCTGCTCTTGACATCTGCAGAGGATAAATGTCAGGTATCTTAGTATGAAGATGGCGGTAGCATCCCATTATAATAGATAGACCCTTGTTCCTTGTTCTTATTCACACAAAAAATTCATTTAAAAAAATAGTTTTCAGTATATGAAGAATGGGTTAAGAACACTACTCGAACTTTTCAAGTCCAGCTGCAACAAAATTCTTAGTGCCTAAAATGAAGAATGGAGTAAACATTTTGTAAACCTATTGAATGTGATTGTAAACAAAGCCAAATGTACAAGCTACTTTTCCTGCCCAGCTTCTTCCGACTGTCCTGGTGCTTTTAATATCACTGCATTTCATCTTTATAGAGAACCAAGAATGCGCATGAAAACTTAATTCCCAGCACAGAAGGATAATTGCTCAGTGATCATTGGCATTCTCTAAAACAAAACTGAACATAAGCTAGGAGAACAAGAAAGGGAGCTGTTTTTTAAAATGGCCTTGAAATCATGTATGATGTCAGGTGGCTATGAAAGTCTATTTACCTTAGAGTGAGCCCTTTTTCCATCTTCTACCCCAACAACTTAAAGCTAAAGCGTGCTGATTCAGCTCACCTGGTTAGCTGTGGAATTGGAGGTGGCAGCTCGCTACCCACAGGTAGTGTTGGAGTTAGCAGCAGCAGCACTGTGTAAAGTGGTTGGCTAGATAGCTGAGGGAGCTCCTTCCTGCACACCAGGAGCCCACTGCCTTCCCCACTCGCCTGTGGTTCTTCATGGTTTCAGCTGCTAGGGTGAGATCTCCCAAAACATGCTAGGCAAGGGAGGTTTTCTAACGGGGAGTTAAAAACATATATCTTAAAAAAAAAAGAATCACTGTAAGCTCCATTGTCGTTTTTGTATCCATATGTACGGAATAACTGCAGTGTGTGAATAATCATTCCCTGGCCCCTAGCTGGTTTTATTATTTTTTTCTGTGAACAAGCAGAAAGCCAGGAATGGAGGAAATAAAGGAGGAACAAAGAACAGTTTGAGAGCTAGTGCTGTGGTAACGGGGACCCTTCTCCAACTTCATGTGATGGCATGCTTGTAGAAAAGGTTCTTTCAGCAAGTGTTTAGGAAAATATGTTCCAAAAGATCTGCATAACATTAGTGTAACCAAGTGTTCCTCTCTGTGGCTTCCTGTTTTGGACTAAATGCCTTCAGGGTACTCAGAATAACTCTGTTTAGAAACACAAGAAAAGTTTAACCCTGTGTGTTCCTGATCAGTCTTTTAATACAGAAAGATGAATTAGAAAGTCAAAGGACCCTATTCTAGTGTGTTTCTCAAACAATTCATGCTGAAATACAAAATGTTTATACATAAAGGTGATTATTTAGTTTAAAAACAAACAAGTTATCATGAAAACAATAAGGTCAATTTTTTATCTTTATAAATGCGTCTCTTTTAGGTGGAATTATTTCCAGTGAGATCACTGGTAAATTCTAGTCTGGCTGTTTGCAGGAGGTGCAGGGTGCAGGAAACTGAGTCTGGCTTTCTTTCTTTGTGCTTTTATTGTTCACTGTTTGTAACTTACAGCCGTGAGCCAGCAGATGGAGTGCCAAGCAACATTTTTGTTTCCCTTAAAGCTTAATAATATATTACATTTCCCTCCTTCGCTTTCGTTTAAAACATGTCTGCAACTAATCCTCTTTTGATTATATACTTTTCATTGTGTAGATTTAACTATAAATATGTTACCTTTCGAAATCAAGACTTAGAAGGGCCTATTTATGCAATTAATAAATTTAAGACTAATAATGTAATGTGACGTCAAAAGTGAAGACTGCACAACCTCTGTCCTCCAAAATATTTTAATTTAGTTAAAGAGAAAGAAAGGTAAAGGTCCTTGTCTTAATGAGGAGTCATTGGAACCATTACAAAGAAGGTACATTGGAACTGGATGTTGATTTCTCAAGCTGGGAATTATGGGAAATATAAATGCAGAGTATATTTGCAGACAAACAAGTGGAGAAGCCCCACAGAACTTGGGTGGTAGAAGGGTGCCTTGAGGGCCTCAGATGCTTGGATTGGTAAGGTGATGTCAGATAATGAAGGCTGTGGAAACCTAGTGCTAAGGACTTTTGATTTTATTCTAGGAGGTCACACGTGACATTTTGCTTATTTAAAAATGTTTTCTTTAATATTCATACATGCTTATAATGCGTTTGGACAAGTCCATCCATATTTCCTCCTCTTCAGTTTCTCCCTGTCTCCACCACCTTTCTTTTGACTTTATTTGACTTGTTCTTTCTCCCTGTGTTCTTTAACACGTGCCGCCGAGTCTGTCCTGTGTGTGCATGTGGGGGCCGTCTCCCCCACCGCAGCCATCACTTGCCAACAGTTTCTTAGATAGGTGTCACCTCTCTGTCCCATCCAGGCTCAAACTTTATCAAACAGTGCCTGGGAGGGGGAAGGTTGCTCTAGAACTGAGAGTGAAAATTGGTCATTTTCATCACTGCTAGGGTAAGACCTAATAAAATCTTTGATAATAATAATAATCAACCTTTCATGCATTTCTATCAGTACTTAATGTCAGATGTGATAGCATCTTTGATAATAATAGTGCCTTGTGTTTGTGTTTATAATATTTGTGGATATGTACATAGTGAGACACCTAGACAAGGTACAGGGTATCCAGTAAATAGTAGTAATCTTAATATATATATATATATGTATATATATATATATATATATAAAGTTGTACTTGTATATGCACACAGAAAATTCAGAGCAGAACTGGAACTCAGCTATGAAGGCTTTCAGTCAAACCTAATAATTTTTTTTCATTATGCTTGCTTATTTTGCTTTAGATGATGTCAGTACGTATAGGAAGGATTGGGTGTGCATTGGAAACATTATAGAAATATAAAAGTATGTGAACACAAGGCAGAGGAAGGAAATAAAGGCAACACCCAGGTTTGCAGACTATGTGACTAGAAAGCAGAATGATGTTGTCATTGCCCCCACAGGAAATACAAAGAAAATATAAGCAGATCAGGATATCAAGCAAGTGACAAGTTGGGAGAGGGAATTTAATTCTATTTTGGCATGTCAAATTTGAGATGTTGGAGGATATCTTCTATAGATGTCTAGCACATACTTCACATTTTAGGCTTGGTGCTCCTAAAAGAAGCCAGAGCTAGAGCCTTGGGATGGCTGAGATAATTCAGGGAACAAGCATAGACCGATGACTGAAGTGAGAAGCAAACCTCAGGGGAATGTCTGTGCAGGAGGAAAGGAAGCAGAGGGAGGCTGGACACTGACAAATAAGAGCAATGAGGAATGCCCCGTTCATCCGTCATCAGGTGTGTGCAGTATTGCTGGGTGCAGCTCACTGAAGCCTCCACTTAGGGTATGAAATAAGGCGACTTAGCACACCCAGATGTATGTGGTGACCACTAAGGGGAAACCACTACGCTTGTTTACATTAGAGTTGAGACATCTTAAATATTCATGGAATTCTAGTTCTGTGCTAAAGTGCAGAGTAGGCTACAGCTCACTCCTCCATGAGAAGTCAGGGATCTCAGAGGACGAACACCTGCCTGATAGCTTGGACCTATAACTTTGAAACCCAGGTGACTGTCAAGAAACATATACAATAGTCTGGAACTTCGATTATTTATCCTTATTTATTCTATTTTGAGTTTCTTTGTTAGCAAAGAAAACACTGTTACTATGTGTAATGGTGTAAAGTCACTAAAAATTTCAAAGAAGAAATTTGAACAGCCCTCGAATACACAGCATAATGGGGTAATAACTACACTTGCCTTCCCTTGACACTTCTCACTCTTGGAACCTACTTTCTAGTTTCTACCATTTAATACCTGACAAGAAGCGAGTTAATGGAGGAAGGATATGGTTTGCTTTATAGTTTAAGGAAATCCCTATCGTGGCTGTGAGAGCAAAGGGGAAGACAGGGTTCCAGGAAGCTGAGGCTGCCATCAGGAAGCAGAAGATAGACAGAAAGTGGGGCTTGGCTAAGAAAGTTCAAGGTACACCCCAGTCTTCAAACATGAGTCTGGAGAGGACATTTTACATCATACCTTCCCTGTTGTCTGCCTTTCTTTCTATAGATCTGGTGATTATAGTATACCTGTTATTTTACATAGAAAGAACTTAAATTTGTAATAACAAGTTAATGTTACTTAAAAGAAATCCAGAACTTTCAAATACGTGTTTCTTGGAACTACAAAAGGTAGTGTGTGTACAATGTTTTATTATCACCTATTAATTATATAACTCTGGGTTTTATTATGAGATTTTCATACATATACATAATGTTTTTCAGTCATCTTTACCACCATTCTTTTATCGTGTGTTTATTTCTGCTAATGTCCTTTCTCCTCCCTTAATTGGAAAGATCTTTTAGTTCAAGCTGAGTGAAGAGAAAGGCTTATGAAATGGTTCTGGGTAGCTGCTGTCTTAATCAGAGTTTCTATTGCTGTGATAAAGCACCATGACCAAAAGCAACTTTGGGAGGAAGGGGTTTATTTTCTGGTAACAGTTTATCACTGAGGAAGTTCAGTGATCTTCAGGAACGTAAGCAGGTCTATAATCTGGAAGCAGGAACTGAAACAGAGGCAGGAAGAGCTTCTGTTTCCTGGCTTCCTTCTCATGGCCTCCTCCGCCTGTCTTTTGTAGTATCCTGGACCACTAGACCAGAGGTGGCACAGCTCTAGTGAGCTTGGGCCTTCAGCATCAGTCAGGAAAAGGCATCACTGGTCAATCTGGTGGGAACATTGCCTCAACTGGATTCCCACTTCCAGAATGACTCTTAACTTGTTGACATACCACTAGCTAGCACAATTGTGAAGCCTAACAGCATGAATTTGGTCTTTGGAATCCACATTGTGGGAGGAAATCAAATTGTCCTGTGGTTCATACATACACACACACACACATGCATGCACACTTAAAAATCAAGTTGAGAGAAGAAGTTGTAATATACTGTGGTTAGGATGATAGCTTTCCATATTCAGGTAGGCCTGGGGATACATGCCTGAAAATTCATTATGCAGGAGCCTGAGGCTATAGGATCACAGAGTTGTGGTTATCCTGGGCTACCAAGCAAGACCTTGCTTTAGAAACACAACCTAAAACCTCACCTCTCTGCCAAGACCAAACACTGTGTTGTCTTTGAGGGACACTTCCCCACATTTGCTTTTCCTGCCCATTACCTGCTTTTGTTTGTCGTAATACTATTGTTACTTTCTCAGACTTATTTATTTACATTTGCTTATATAGGTAAGTTCCATTTTACTTTGAATTTCCCACCCCTGAATTATTTTGATTTATATTTTAATTATCTATTCTCATCATTGGGCAGGACTTTTCAGGGAGGAGTTGAGGTTAACTATGTTGAGAATCATTTGTGTTGTTTTACCAAAGACATACACAATTGTTGCTTTTGCATGCTGGTTCTTTCTAGAGCTCTGTGGATGCTATCTATTCCTTCTAGAGTTCTGTGGATGCTATCTATTCCTTCTAGAGCTCTATGGACACCAGTTCTTTGTCCTCTGGTCTTCAAAGCTGCTGTGGAAAAGTCTGAGGGTGGCTTGGTTACTTTGTTTTGTGTGTGACTTTTATTTTTCTCCATTCTCATTTTATTTTCTTCTATTTGTATTCAACTTTAATACTACTAACATGTGAAAAATAACCGAAGTTGAGCACCATGTTCATAGTATAACTCTAAATAATCCTAATTTGACTGAATAATTAAAAATTTTAAAGGAGCCTTTTGGCTCCCCCCACAGCACCATGGTGGTCGGCAAGAACAAGCGCCTGGTGAAAGGCGGCAAGAAGGGAGCCAAGAAGAAAGTGGTTGATACATTTTCAAAGAAAGATTAGTATGATGTGAAAGCTCCAGCTATGTTCAATATTAGGAACCTCGGAAAAATGCTAGTCACAGGACCCAAGGAACCAAAATTGCATCTGATGGCCCCAAGGGTCGGGTGTTTGAAGTGAGCCTTGCTGATCTTAGGAAGACCGCTAGAAGGGCACATGGATTTCTCTGGGAAGAGAAAATAGATGAGATCACCTGGGTAAACTGAGGGTGGGAGAGTGTGAAGAAGAGAGGGTGGGGGACGGGAACATGAGGGATTGGGTTGGGAGGAGGGGGGAGTAATAAAAGAGGTATTTTGAAAGAGTGGGTCATTTGGGGGTTAGGTAGAAACCTGGTGCCAGGCAAACTCCAGGAATCCACAAGGGTGACCCCAGCTAAGACTCTTAGCAGTAGTGGAGAGGGTGCCTGAAGTGGCCTTATTCTGTAATCAGATTGGTGACCACCCTCATTGTCATCAGAGAACCTTCATCCAGTAACTGATGGAAGCAGATGCAGAGACTCACAGGCAGGCACTGGCAGAGCTCTGGGAGTCCAATTGGAGAGAGGAAAGAGGAATACTAGCAAAGGGGGGGGGGGGTCAGTATTATGGCGGGAAACCCACAGAGACAGCTGACCTGAGCTAGTAGGAGCTCACAGACTCTGAACTAATAGAGCCTGTATGGGACCCACCTTTACAGTGTAACAGTTGTGTAATTCGGTCTGTTTGTGAGATCCATAGTGGTGGGACCAGGACCTGTCCCGGGCACATGAGCTGGCTTTTTGGAACCTATTCCCCATGCTGGGATGCCCGGCCCAGCCACGATGCAGGGGGAGAAGCTTGGTCTTGCATTAATGTGATATGATATGCTTTGTTGACTCCCATGGGAGGCCTGCCATTTTCTTAAGGGAGGAGGAGTGGATGGGGTGGGTGAGCAGGGTGCAGAAAGGAAGGAGGGAACAGGAGGAGCGGGGGAGGGGAAATTGTGGTTGGTATGTAAAATAAATGAAAATTTTTAATAAAAAAGAAGAAAAAATAAGTAAATGTGACTATTATAGTAGCACTTTTTTTGTCAGGACTGCTAGCTCAAATAATGACACAACACAGACACTTCTTAATAATTATGAAAGCTTCAACTAGGTCTTAACAGTTAAATTAACTCATCTTTTTATTAATCTGTGTTCTGCCACTTGGCTTTTACCTCTCTCCAATTCTGTGGGTCTGAACTGTGCCGTGCCACCATGGATCACCTGCTCACCATGATTCATTGCCACTTCCTCTCTGCTTGAAAGTCCTGCCTACACCCCTTGCCTATCTATTGGGCATTCTGCTCTTTATTAAACCAATCACAGCAGTATGTCTTCACACAGTGTACAAATATCCCACAACACACTAGGGAGGGGGACATTGCATCAAGTTAAATGTGACATATGACAGTGAGTATATGTGTTATATTCATTATAAAATAAACACAACCAAAGAAAGGTGGGTATGGGACACAGAGAGGCATTTCACAAGTGGAAAAATTAAAGAGAAGAGAAAATTTCATTTCATTTTATATAAGTTTAAAAATGAACTTCTAAGAAATCAGTTTTTATATTTTAAACATGGGATTTCTCATGTGAAGTTACAGATATTGGATTAAATAAGCTTTTATGATCCCACCAAGTTATGAAATTCTTCATACTGTCTATTATATTAGTTTGTGTTTATGGCTTATCCTTCTATTAGAGTTTTTTCCTTCTTCATAAATCCCAGGAAGATGTCTTGTGCATCTTCTTGTTTATCATGGTGCCTTGTCCAAAGCAATATATAATGGTTTTGAAATAAATATTTAATAAATAGCAATTATCAACTTTAGAAAATTACTTGTTAGTTACTACTTAAGGAAATATTTTTGAGAGGGCATAGAATATTTATACTTAAATCAAGACAGTAGATTATTTTGAAAATTTAAAAATAATTTACAACTAGATTTATGCTTAGAATTTTGATGAATGCATTTCATTATTTGAATTCAAATATTTATGCTTTAATAAGGGTAATTGAATACCTAAGTGTCCTTTAAAAAAATTGGATTCTGTTGCTTTTACTAAAAGACAATATACAAATTGCATATCTAGATCCTGATTTCTATAATTGAAAGAAATTATGTTTACTATTGCATAATTTATTGGATATTAATTCTGGAATTACTAAGAACTTTAAAAATTATTATAGGTAGACACCTTTAATCCCAGCATTTGGGAGACTTGCATAGGAGTAGCATGAGTTTGAGACCAGCCTGGGCTTTAGAGTGAAACCATATTTCAAATGACAAGAAACTATAGTATAAAAAGACAGAATTATGGCATGAAATTGTGCTTTGTGTACATGGTTAGAGATTAGTGATAGCTGATCATTTTTTGTTCATTTAAATAGAAAGACTGAATATTTTATTAAGTCAAGGTACATATTCAAAGTGACAGGATGATTTTATAGGCTGTTTAACTGCATATTTTATTTAGAGAAGCATATTGTATAAATGGTTAGTGATATTAAAGTTGTTATCGATCTTGGGATATCAGATGTATTTATTTTTAACTTCTATGCAGATATAGTCATTAAAATTTACATTTCAAGAACATTTTGAATGTCTTTCAAAACATGTTTGAATGATTTCCATTTGAGAAGTAATGTGCTAGATTTGTTATTAATCCAAATATAGTAATATAGCCTATTTTATTGATCTTTCTATGATTTTTAAAACAAGGAGTGAGAAAAGTCACAGACACAGTTTGTTGACATATTGCAACCCATATGTGTGCTTTTCTGATGAGGAAGGTATAGCATATACCATTCCTCCAGAACATTTAGTACCAGATTTATGATTTTTCTAATTTGGTTTGTAGTTTGCCAAAGAGCATGTGAGTGCATATTTGATCAGAAGCATATTTTGCTTTGAATCAGATGAAGAATACCTAATGAGTCGGTGCTAGGAAGTAATGCAGGGAAGATGACAGGCAGACTGAAGGAAGGGCTCTCACACAGCTTACTCCATTCTATAACACACAAAGCAATGCTAGGTGCAGTGTCGATTCTTTGTTAGGTTTCCATGCCCATCACCCCAGTAAAACCCTCTCACCGCTGGTCCTGGGAACGATGTTTCACATTACATTTGCATTGAGTGAGCATGTTTTGAGAATCTTGTACTCTTTCAAAAGCACCACTTCTGCCTTAGAGGGACTAGTAGCCATGTTCTCTCAAACAAGTATCTCTCAAAACAAGTCTACAAATTATTGTTTAAAATTAATTCTGCTTTGTGATCATTTGATAGCAATTATCTTTCTATCTTGACATATTTCTTAGATTGCCAGTGAACCAAAACTATTCATTTAGTCATTTGTATCTTTTCTTTGATACCTTGTTTATTCTTGTACTTCTTATTGATTTATGAAATTATTAAAGACCTAGTACCTTGTGGCTTAAAAATATTTTGTTCAATTTTTATTTCCTTTTGTTTGTAGTTTTGTCAAGCATAACTTTCAAAAATATCTTTAGCTAAATCTAATAGCCAGTCCGAGGTTGTTTTTTTTGTTGTTGTTACTGAAAGCCTTGCATTATATAATTTGATGTTTTTTCTATTACTGTGATGCAGCACAGGAATAATCTGGGAAAGGTTTTGCATTGTTTAGCTTAAATTAGTTATAAGAAGCTTATTTTGTTGAACTACATAATTGTCATTTATGATCACTCATTTTTAGATATCCTCGATAAAAGATTGTTTTGCCCCAGATTAGGAGCAATTGCCCCAGATATGCTCTCATGGAGCATAGACATGTCCATTGATTTTCTGTTTTCCTTGTTGATTCTTAAGCTCTACCTTTGTAAGAAAGGAGAAGAGTTATAGTGACATAAGAGGAACACATTTACACATATAAGGATTAACTCCTCACCATTTTTCAACTTTTAAGTTAGTTAAAAAGAAACAGTAATTATTTTTATGCTGTTCATTCAATAAAAATTCTGATATATTCTGAATTAACTTGGGTTTTAGGGGTAGCCTGGAAATCTGAATAAAATTATTCCATCTCAAAATGATTTACATGTAAACTTTGGTAGCTACAATAGCTATTCGTAGGTTGTGTTTATCAGTCATCCTTTTTGATGGGAATAAAACTCAGTAATGGTTGTGTTGTTTTGGCTGGCTATGCTCAGCCAGTGATTTGCTAGAGACTCTGTACTTCATTAACAGTGTTTGACCAGCCAACTATTTTTATTCATTAAATACATTTTTTGACTACCAGGCATTATTTTAAGTGAATTCTAAAACCTTTAAGGCAAGAAATATATGAGGTTTAGTGAAAAGATGATTAATTATATTTTGAATATATTGATTTGAAGTACAAGATAATAGGCTCCCTGCAAGGTTCAGGAGTGGGGTAGATGTAAGGTCCAGGGGAACATTGTGACATGATGTCTTCTGGACATGACATCTCTGCTCTGTTACCCATGAACTCAGCACTGGTTGTTACCCGAACCAGCCCCATCAACTTTCCATCATGGCTGGAGAGGAGTTGTAAGGCCTCACCCCTTCCTCCCTACAGAACTGTAGGCAGTTAATGCAAGAGGAGTGATAGTCCTCAGTGTGTAGCCACTTACAAGTTGTCCTGCTAAATAACTCCCAGTCCATGCTCATGCAAACAACTATAGTTAAATGTAGTGGGTCGGTCATTTAAAAGACATGAAGGGAGGTAGTGAGAGAAAAGGGGTCTGGGAGTTCTATAGGAAGCGGGGTGAGAGAGGAGGAGATGTGATCAATATATATTATATACATGTATAAAAGTGTGAGAGAATTATGGGAAGAAATGCCATGGGACATGTAAATGAAGACATGAATGTATCTAGATTTCAGATGTGTGATCTTTTAGGGGGTTCAGACTTGTTATGTAAATGGATACTGAAACCATGGCCGTGTTTGAGATTAATAAGGTATGATAATGGCTGAAGAAAGAGTTCTGGGAAGTACAGTTTTTAAAGAAGAAAGTGGAGAAGAACTAATTGAAGCAACAAATGATGTCAAGGACTTTAGGAGAAAAATCAGGGATGGTATTGCTATTAAAGGGAAAGGGGTGAACCATTCAAGGAAGATCTGCTCTTGAGTTAGATTATGTGAAAAATTTGAATCCCTAGAAAAATTCTAGGAAAGCCATGGTTTCTTAATAATTCTACTTCTCCTCCTCCTCCTTCTTGTAAATACTGTCTTTATTAATTCTTTCAGAATTTCTTATGTTGTATTTTTGTCTTAGTTGGGGTTACTATTACTGTGATGAATCACCATGACCAAAGCAGCTTGAGGAGATGAAGGGGTTTATTGGATTTATGTTTCCACATCACAGTTCATCATCAAAGGAAGTTAGGACAGTAACAATGCAGGAACCTGGAGGCAGGAGCTGATGTCGAGACCATGGACAGATGCAGCTTCCTGGCTTACCCGCCATGGCCTCCCCAGCCTGCATTATATAGAGCCTAGAACCAGCAGACCGGGAATGGCCCACTCACAGTAGCTGGGCCATTAAGAAATGCCCTACAGGCTTGCCTACAGCCTGATGTTATAGAAGCCTGTTCTCAATCAAGGCTCTCTCTTCTCTGATGACTTCAGCTTGCATCAAGTTAACATAAAAGTAGCCAGGCAAGAGGTCGGCCAAAGACTGGAAATGGTAAGGAGTTTTAGAGGCCAAGTGGACATCAGAAAATCAAAATGTCTGTTAAATAAGTGAAATGATAGGCTTTACTTAGCATATAGCACCCAATAATCCTACAATGGACCTGGTCCTTAGCCCTGTGTAAAAAGCAACAAAAGCTGAGGGACCGTGGGGACTCATCAAGTCATCACAGACAGCTTCTGTTCAGTGTTCTGCCTGTAGGAGCAATGCAGAAGGGGATACAGAACATGGATGCCCTCTCCATGTATTTTCTACTTCATCTGTTCACAGTTAAACATGACTTGGGTGGGCCTTTACAGAATGAAAATTCTTTTGACAGCAGGAATTTTGCTTTATTTATTGAGTTTGCTTTTTACAGATGGAAGCTGGAGGTAGAGTTTGGGGGACCGAGACCAACATTAAACTGCTGTTCAAGTCAAAGGAAATAGTTGAGTTAAAAATGGGCCAGCTACTTCTTAATGAATTTTCCTGATAGTACATGGATTCTATTTAGTATATATGGTAGTTTAAAATATTTTTTGTTATGTTTGTAGAAATAAGTATAACACAGTAACATTACTATTTAATTTGGGGACTTGTTTTAGTGTGAACAAAATGGAAAAAACAGCTAATGATGATTGAAATAGACTGGCATATAAGAGCTCATAATTTTTTATTATTGAAGTCTGCCATCTTTTGAATGGTTTCTTGATTTAATGTGCTTGGTTTGATTACAACAGTTTCTAATAGCTACCACAAACCAATTAATAAATTACTTTTTGAAGTTAAGCTTTGATGTGTCTTTTCCTTAAAATATGAACTATGCCCAAAATGCATCTTCTTTAAGCCTCAGTCACAGTCCCTACTTAGAGGAGGCCTAGAGGAAATGTAAAAAGGAAATGCTAAACTGTCATTTAACAGTATCAATTACAATACCCAGAAAAGGCTGAACAGATGAAAAGATTTAAACTAAACCTGGCAAAATGCCCAGAGATGCCAATAGGTGTGGCTTACATTAGATAAAAATATTAATAAGTACATAAAATTTATGCATTGGATCCAGAAATCTCTTCCTTTGTTCAAGATAGATCTCTTCTTGTTTTTTTGTTTTGTTTTTGTTTTTAAGTTTAAAAAAAAAATCATTTGTGTGTGTCTGTGTCTGTGTCAAGGTGTGTGCACTTGAGTGCAGGTGCCCACCAAGGCCAGAAGAGGGCATCAGATCCCTGGAACAAGTAGTTGTGAGTTGCCTGTGCTGGGAACCTAGTTTGGGACCTCTGCAAAAGCAGTTCTTGCTCTTAACTACTGGGCCATCTGTCCAGCCCCAGCATCTTATCTTAAAGATCATTCTTTTTTGATACAAGGTTTCTCTGTGTAGCCTTGGCTGTCCTGGAACTCACTCTGTAGACCAGGCTGAATCTGCCTCTGCCTCCCAAGTGCTTATGTGCCACCATCAGCCACCTTTTAAGGATAATTCTTATATATTTTATAATACAAAATTCTAAAAGAGAAAGATGCAATTATACACAGAAACATAGTAAGGTAACTAAAAATAAGTAAAAGAAGAAGAAAGCTTTTCATTGCCCAGAAGCTGGCCCCATATTTTATTACAAGTCATATGTGTCACTGAAGAACCAATTCTATGTTTTTCTTATTGAATTTTTGAGACAGAATCTTACTCTGTAATCCATTTTAAATGGCAATATCCCAGCCTTAGCTTCCCAACTGCAGGAATTGCAGGCATAAGTCACAATACCTGTGTAGTCTTTTGGGGAGGGGGGCATGTGTGATATGAATGTATTTGTGTATAAGTGTTCACGTATGTGCACATTGTGTGTGTGTGTGTGTGTGTGTGTGTGTGTGTGTGTGTGTGTGTAGGCCCAAGATTGGCATTAGGTGTCTTCTTTGAGCACTTTCTACCTATAATGTATTGAGGCAGGAACGTAATTTTAACCCAGAGCTCAATACTTATAGTCAGCTTGTGCCCAGATCCCTGTATTGGCCTCTGGAGAGCTATCACTGCAGGCCAGCTGCCAGACCTGCCTGGCATTTACATGGTTTGGGGATCTGAACATTCATTCCCACCTGAATGAGAAGTTTTTTTACCTGCTGAAACAGTCTATTTTTCAAAATCTTAAATTTTCCTGTAGTGAGACTATGTTCTGTTCCATTGTAAGTAATTGTCGTGACTATTGGTTTAATAAAAACCTTGATTGGCCAAAGGCAGATAGGAAGTGTGGGTGGGGCTACCAGACTAAGAAAACTCTGGGAGCAGGAAGAGCAAAGCAGAGATGCCAGAGAGATGCCAGGAGACACCACAATGAGATGCCAGTAGACCTAAAGGAAAGAAGTGGAAATGCTGCTCTGAGAAAAGGTACCAAGCCGCATGGCTGAACAACATAAGAATCATGGGTTAGTTAAAGAGTTAGCAAGTTATATGCTTGGGCCCTAGGTCAATCAGCATAAAATTAATGTAAGCATGTGTGTGTTTCTGTGGGACTGTGGGTCTGTGGATCTGGGCCACTGGACCATGGGCCAGACAGGCCAGAAACTTAATACTTACTACCTTTCCCTTAAAAGGAGAAAGCATGAGTTATTTTCATCTTAGGATAGGATAATCCTCTTTCTATCTGGTGAATGCTGCCGTACTGTACACATTCTGGAATATAAAGCTTATATAAAGTGGAAGCTATAGCAAGACAGTGGCAGGACTGGACAAGCCCTGACAGACGTCAACCATTTCATCATCAGATATCTTAGACTTCCCAAACCAGTCAAGTGGAATGATTCAAGTATTGAAAATGTGGTGGAATAATTGTTGCCAATGAGATCTGTGCTACTGCCGATCAGCTGTCCACATGCTTCCCAGAGCTCCTGCAAGATCTCCTAGTAGGGGTAGGGTTTCAGAGGAGGAATCAGCATGTTCTAGTGTAGTTGAGGGGACTCTTTGATTAGACTGGTCCACATATATATATAAATAGGCACAGGAGTAACAAGAACAGGAAACTGTAAAGTATGCAGAGTCAGGACAAAAGGTACTAATAGGGGATGAGTGGATGGATTATAGTGTCTCCTGCTAGCACGATCCTCAGATGCTATGCTTGAAAATGGAAAAAAATCTTGACAGTGTGATTGCATCACTGAGCATTAGGGGACTGTGTGGAGGTGCCAAACTGTCACTGGGATGTGAGTTAGTACCTCAAGACAGAGACTGTAACACTCCAGGCAGAACTAGAAGAGTGGCTATCAGTATGGAAGCTAGAAGGGATTACTAGCAGTACTCAGAGGGTAGGATCATTTTATTCGGCAATCGTAGAGGTAGAAAGTGTGGGAAGACTCAGACATCTGCACATGCCATTGCTAATATGGGGAATGGAGGAACACGCACAGTTTTGTTTTGCTTGATGGGGTAGGCATTTTTGGTGTGAATCTATTACTTATGAAAGAGATGTGGGCTGAGGTGACAGTGCTTAGCCAGGGACCGAGCAAGGGTGTCATTGCCTAGCTGTCTGTTAGTAGAGCAAGCAGTTGCAGAGGAGAACCAAAGCCATGAGGATGAGTGAGCCCATCCACCTTGGCATGGTGCCGTAACGGGCAAGTCGCAGTGTTTGTACTGGAGTGAGCCTTGACAGAGAGTAAAAACATCATCACAGGAAGTCAGAGAACATCATTACAGGAAGTCAGACAACATCATCACAGGAAGTCAGAGCCAGCCTGATAAGTGAGATCCAAGCACTGCATGGGAGTAAGTCCCATTGCCCCGAGTGGCAGAGTCCCATGCCCAGTCATGGGAATAAATAAGAAGGAAACAAGACCATCACACTGAGGTGGACAGTGGGCACATGGAATGTAGGAGGCCACCTAAAGAGAATTTAAGTAGAATTAAGACTGTATATGTAGAACCCTCCACTTTGAACAGACCTGTGAGGGCCAGGGCGGGTCTTAGCTAGAGTTTCTATTGCTATGATAAAATACCATGACCAAAAGCAACCCTGGGAGGAAAGAGCTTATTTTGTCTCATGCTTGGAGTCCTTCTTCCAGGGGAGCAGTTACTTGGGGTGTTATGCCCACGTGTAAGAATTTCCACCAGGGAAATTTTATTGCTACCTACAGAGAATGAGAACCCGGGTCAATCACCTACCTCTGCACAGCAGAAGAGGGTAAGAGACCATTGTCCCAATGGGCAGGGGGGGGGGGCGGAGATTGTTAAAGAACAACCTATGTAATCAAGATTCAACATACCTTGATGTTCCAGGATTGGGCAAGGGGGTAAGGTGTAGCAGCCATTGAAGTTTTCTGGTGCGAATCCAACCTTTGAATCCATTGACTGCTGTGGAAGGTCACTCACAGACCTTGGCCCTGTCCCCAGAATGAATCCAGGTCCTTACAGGGGCAGAGACCTGAAGGCAGGAACTGAAGCAGAAGCCATGGAGGAGTGCTGCTTTGTGATGTGCTCAGGCACTTTCTTAAACAGCTCTGCACTGCCTGCCCAGAGGTGCCACACACAGTGAGACCCCTCCCACAACAATCATTAATCTAGACAGCACTCACTCCACAGACATGTCTACAGGCTGACCTTACAGAGGCATTTTATCAGTTAAGATTGCCTCTTCCCAACTATGTCTAGATTGTGTCAACGTGACGAAAACAAACCAGTGAAGAGGGAAATATTTCAAAAAGAAAGAAGCTGGGCACTTTATAATGGAGAGAAGAATGGATGTTTCCTTCTGGTGGACACTTAGGGGTCACAAAGGGGGAGTATGGCTCTCTGGACTGAGAACAGGACCATCTTGCTCTGTGTAATGAACACAAGGGAAAGTCTCCACCCTTAATAGAGGTCACTGAAAATGCTCAAGAGAAAAAGAATAGAATCATACAGTGTCTAAGGATCACACAGTAACTAGCAAGAAAACAAAGTCTTCAGTGAATACTTCCACAGTGGTAGACAGACACAGTGTGCCAGACTGGAGGGCAGGCTCCATGCCATGCTGTCCTTAGCCAGCACATTGTTGATTCCTCATGGGTTTTAAAGTCCATGGATTTACAGTGTTGGGAGTGCAGAAAGAATGAGGCTGAAGTTTGGGAATGGGCACTGATGTTGTCCTTGTCATCTCATATTCACATTCTTCACTCTGCACAGACCTCCCTGAGATGAAGGTCATCTTTGCCCCTTCAGTCATGGAGAGTCTGCATGATACAGTTATAATTTATGCAAAAGATTTTTCTCTAATTCCAATCATCCTTTTAAGAATCAGTAAGGCTATTTATTTTCTACTTAGGGTTATAATGCAATGCTGTATTTATTTTCTTGTTCATTTTGCTTCAGCTTTGCCTATTGTAGCTCTTTACTGAGCTCATTGTGGCATATCGGTATCATTGGGAGAAACTACCTCCATCCCTCCCCCTCTTTCTTTCTCTTCTTTCCCCTCTCTCTTCTCTTTTCCTCTTCAACTATCTCCTCATTTATTTCCTCTCCTCTCCCCCCCCCCCCGCCATGAGTTTCTGGAACCACGGATAATCTAGTCTCATTATCTGTGCTTCTTTGAATTCTTATATAAGGGATCTGGTTCCTTTTTACTACAAAACAGTGGTATAACCCCAAACTTAAGTGCTAAGTATGTTCATTGCTACCAGGGTGTCATTGCTTTTGGATTCTCAGCTGACAAAGCAACATATGTGCCTTCACATAGCTATAAATGTTTCTGAATATAGCCACTTCTACATATATTAAGCTAAACATGAGTTCATAGGAATGCTTATAAAAAGTGTATTACCACAAAGATCATTCTAGCCTCTACTTGCTTATTTGTAAACGTGCAGAGTAAACTTTCCTCTGCTATTTGCCATCCTCTCCATTTTCTCTTGTTTTTATTAGTTCTTTGAGAATTTCTTATGGTGTATTTTGCTCATATTCACCTACCTTCCCCAACTCCTCCCACATTCAGCACCCATTCCTTTCTCACCCATCTGTGTGTCCTCACTATCTAGCTATTGATGTGGGATATCTTTCTGTATGTTGTTAATAAAGGAACTGTTTTGGCTTATGGCAGGCATCTTAGAAGTAGGCAGGGAAATTGAAGAATAGATAGGGGAAGGAAGGTGGAGTCAAAGGAGACACCATCCAGCTGCCCAAGAATCAACATGTAAAAGTAACACAGGTAAGCCATGGGCCACGTGGCAAGACAGATTAATGGAAATGGGTTGAATTAAGATGCAGGAGCTAGCTAGCAATATGCCTGAGCCATAGGCCAAGCAGAATGTAATATAAGGTCTGAGTCATCTGGGGGGCCTAAGCAACAGCAAGCATGTCCAGACATTGGGACTAGGCTGGCCAGAAACCTCCTATTACAATCTACCTATCTATTTATACATCCATCCATCTACCCACACACCCATGCACCCACCTACCCATCATCCATCCATCCATTCATTTATACATCCATATATCCATCTGTCATCTATCTCCCATAAGATACAATTTGTGGTGCCAATACAATCTTGGGTGTATTGGTGTAGCCTTCTACCAGAGGCATTTGAATGTACTACAACCTTATGGAAAGCCAACTTTTCTTCTCTCAAAGCTATCAGTTGCCAGTATCTCCTTAGCTAGGTAGACTTCATGTCTACCTCCCCTCTCCATGGTGGAATTTGCTTTTGTGCATGCCATCACCACTGCTGTGTTCACATGTGCAGTTGTACTATGTGTCCAGAAAACACTGTCTTCTTGTAGTCACCTTCTTTCTGGTCCTTACAATCTTCCCACTCCTCCTTCTACAGTGATGCCTGATCCTCAGAGGAAGTATAATGAAATGTAGAACTGAGCATCCTTCAGTCTTATTCTATGCATGTGGACCAAAGTGTGAGTCTCCATTTTAATTGCCATCTAGGGAAAACAAAAGTTCTCTGAGGGAGGAGGTTAGGGTACGCACTAGTTCAAGTGTACCCGTAGGCCACTAAGAGTCCTTTCTTCATTATACAATGCACTGCCACAGTTATTCATCTGTACCTGTTTGCCTCAACACACTTAACAAAAGTTTAATGCATACCGTTTGTGTTTTACAGATACTATTCATTCCCAGAACTGCTAGATAACATCCTGCATTCTATCCTAGCCTAACACTTTACAAGTTATTTTTTTCTCATAAGCTTCCCTGGAAAATAGCTTACCTACTAGATATAGACTTGTTACTTCAAGTAGACAGTTGGCCATGTTATGATTTTTACATATACTGCCAAACTGCAGCACTGTCGTAGTCATGATATGGTCACTGATATGTCTCTGAATCTCTGGAGTTAAATATCAGCCCTTGGCAAAACTGCTGTGTTTTGGTAACTATTTTGGTATTAATTTGCATTTATATTTTCTTTAATTTTAATTAAAACAGAAGTACACTATTTCTCCCTTTTTCTTTTCTCTTTTCTATACATCGCTACTCCTCAAATTCATGGCCTTTTTTATTGTTATTGGTGTGTGTCTATAAATACATACATACAGCCTAATGGTTTTGTTTAATGTTGCTTGTGTGTATATGATTTCAGGGCTTATCACCTGCTATTGAATAACACTCATCCCCTGGAAAAACTAATTCATTCATTCTTAGCAGTCACTGGGGTTCTTTGTCTAGGGGTGGGACCCCATGTTTGTGTGTCTGCTAACATGTTGTCATTGTCTGAGTCTTGATTAGGCAGCATATTGTTGAGGTATTATGAGTGTAGCTGCCCTTGTGTTTTTAGAAGACACAGTATCATGGCTGACTTCCTGGTCTGCTGGCTCTTCTCCCCCTATTCTGTGATGTTCCCTGAGTTGTGTTGTGAATGTCTCCATTGAGGCAGAGCACCCAGTGCCAGCTGATCACTGCATTTTGACTGATTGTCTTTTCTAATGGTTTCTACCTGCTACAAAGAGATGATCCTTTGTGGAGGGGTAACAGCTACAGTTATCAGTGGAGTAAGGCTAAATTTTAGAATGCAGTTAGGAATTGTGCTAGTCTAGTTCAAGTGCTGTTAAGTAGGTTCTTTCCCAGGAACTATGATCTGAGTAGCTCTGGATAGTTGGCTAGTTTTTTAGTAGCAGGCATAATTTTCTTCCTGTTGTCAAGCCCCATTAGATAGCTGTTAGTTACTACCAGCTATGAGTGCTCCTGTTGCACCTTTAGGGACCTCTTGGCTTGCTGGTCATTGTTGTGGTTCATAGATGTCAACTATATAGAACTGTTGATTGATTGTCTCCCTCTCTTGGAAGCTTATACAACACCTTCTGCTACTAAGAAAGATAGTCCTTGAGAAGAGACTTTCAGATTGCATCCAGTGCTAACCCTAACCCTAATCCTGTGTCTAGATGTATGGGGATTTTGCAATATGGCCTTAACCTTCAACCTCTGAGAGCTAATCAAGGGTAATATAATAACCTATATTGGTTTAGGAGTCCTTTGGACTCCCCTGACCAACAACTCCAAGGGACTTTTTATGTGCCTGGTATTGGGGTTTTGGTTAGATAGTCTGTGGTTCATGAAGGATGTATTGTTGGCCCAAGTGACATAATTTCATTTAAGCTATGATTTCAGGTAAATATAAAATATCTTTTTGGTGTTTGTAAAGCATTGTTACCATTATTCTTCTTTCCTCCCCCTCCATCTGAATTTTATATGAAAGAAATAATAAAATATATATTCTCTGTGCTTGGCTTGTTTCACTTAGCATAATTAGCCCACGGTTCACCTACATCATATTTCATATCAAGAGTTCTGTTTACTGTGATAGAGTACACTTTGCCCTTTACTGATGAACATTTGCTACTTTCCACATGGGCATTGTGAAACTATGTGGAAACTATAGCCATAGGTGTACAGATTGCTTCAGGCATATGTTTTCATTATTCTGGGAGAAATATCTAGCAGTGGACATTGTGTTAAATTCAGATTTATGTTTAGCTTTTGCAAATTGTCAATTTTTCAAAAATGTTTACAGCATTTCATATTGACATCAGAACATCTTTATTAAAAATTATTATATATATAATTAATTTTTAGCAGTGTTCCATTGTGATGCCATATGTTTATTAGCCATTTTTATTTTATTTGAGAAGCTTATGTCCAACATTTAGCATATTTGAAAACAGGTGTCTTGCTTCCTTAAGTGTAAGAATTCTTTTTTTTTTTTTTTAACTTTATACTGTTTGGCCCATGTCTCAAGCACATTACTATTAATTCATTCATATTAGTTCAGCCCATTTCTACTAATCTACTCACCACATGGCCCAGCCCGTGGCTCACCTGTATCTCTTACATGTTCCTCCTTCGGGGGACGGATGTCGACTTAAGTGTAAGAATTCTTATGTATTCTCCGATGTATATTATGAGCTCTCTCCGATTTTGTGGCTTGCCTTTAGTTTCTTACTTTTACAAAGACAAAAGATTTGCTTTTGACAAAGTCCGTTATAATTTTAGGGGTTCATGCTGCTTTTGTCAGGAGAAATCCTTGCTTACTATAAGACCATAAAGATTTTCTCTTATGTTGTTTGTTTATCCTGTGTTGGGATGAAAAGGTGCTAGGGACCACACCTAGGACTTTGCACATGAAAGGTACAGTTCTACTGCTGACCCCACCCTCACATCTCCATGTTCTGAAATTTATGCTTTTAACTTTGCATTGAACTTATGTCCATGTTGTCAGTTCTGTGTATAGTGAAAGGTAAATTTAAGTGGACATTGCCTTCCTCCCCTGCTGGGTTTCATTTAGAACTCATTGAATCTTCCCAGATCAGTTTTCAGGGAATTATATGTCCTAACAAGACTAATCGATGGCCATGATACATTTCTCAGATTATGTAGGCCCCTAAAAGAGTTGTCTTAGCAATATTTTGTGTATTGCAATATAGAGCCTTACAGGTCTTCCAAACCCTATTATTAAGTATTTTATGGTTTGAGTGCTATTTTAAATGGAATTTCTAAAATTTTCATCTTTTAGTTACTTGCTCCTACACATAAAATTACAATTGACTTTTTTATACTAATGTTGAATTTTACAACGTTGCGAAATGACTGTGTGTTTAAGTAGCTGCTCTGGAGATTCCCATGATTTTGACATAAGCAGTGTATCTTCTAGACGCAGAATTTGGCCTTTCATTTCCATTTTTCTTTCCTCATTTCCAGCTTCCAGCTTCCCTCTTTCCTCCCTCCTCTCTCTAGTCATTGTTTCCTTCTTGTTCCTCTCTGTCTTCCACCCTCATTCCCCCTTCCCCTCATATTATTTTATTGCAGTGGACCTCCAGACTGTTGGATAGTCTCTGGGCCTAGAAAATGGCATTTATTGTTTCACTGTTAAGAGATGTCCCTGCTAGGATTTTTTTCTCCCTCTTAAAAAAAAAAAAAATGGGAATAGCGTTTGTATGTATCCATGTGTGAATGTTCATGTGTATTGTATGCATATATATATACATATATATATATACATATATATACATGTAGACAGAAGTGCATGTCCCCATGCACTTAGGTACAGAGGCCAGAGGAAGACACCAGGAGTCTTCTTTAATCACTCTCACTAGTTTTCACTCGAGTCAGGGTCTCTCAGAAGAATTGAAGCTCCCCAGTTTGGTGAGCTTTTTCTGTACCTATGGAGAGCTCTATGAATTTTATTTTTTATTTGGTTGCTCTGCTAAATTAATTTACTTTTGAGTGTTGAACCAACTTTGCATTTTTGTGATGAATTTCATGTGGTCATGTTTCAATGTTGTATATTGTTAGATTTAGTTAGCTGGAATTTTATTAAGAATTTTATGTCTATATTCACAAAGAATATTGATTTATAGTTTTCTTGTACTTTTTTCTATGTTTTGGTCATCAAGTTAGTAAGTAATTTTGTCCTACTTCAGATTTCTTCTATAATACTATGTTTCAGACAAATAGGGTAATTAGCTAAATTGTCCATGGGCTTCAGCATCTTGCATATTAGATCTCTCTTTTCATTACATCTGCACAGATTAGCCTATGCCTCATTTCTACCAGTTAGAATCATTCATTATTTTGGCTAAGTGCCATCTCTTAAATGTATCTATCCTTTTCAGTTAAAATTGAGCTCTTTATCTGTGATTGTACAAAGTGCATACAACTGTAATCAGAGTATCTCTGGGTTATAGTCAGTTATGATATGGTTTACATAATTCTGGCACCATACTGAATTTAACAGATATGATATTAACAATTGAAGGGTTTCTCTTCCTTAAAAAAATCTAACCAGTTTATCATTTTAGGCAAATACTATCTATTCAGGTATTTATTAAATGAATAACTAATAATTTGGAATATTGGTTTGAGTTTCTGAAGTCTTTGAGCTGGAGAAGCTAGCATGGAAATTATACATAATTATGTGTAATATATCTATTTCTATATCTCTCTCGTATATATATGTGTATATATATTTGCTGAGGGAATTTGAAAGTGTAGATCTCTTATACTTCATGTAGAAGTTAGTGTTGTCCACCATAATGCACTGGGGTGAGGAAAGGGTTCCAGTCATCTTAGCCAGAGGCAATGTTCCCATAGTTCAATTTTAGATTCCCCCTTCTCCTATTAGCTCCTTTTCTTTATCACCTGTATATTTTAGAGTGATAGTTGCCATGGTGGAGGTTAGTATAATTCTTCCTATAACATTTATTTTCAAGAAAAATTTAGCAGAGAGATAGAAGATATCAAAAAACACATGTTGAATCTTCTATTAGGGATTCAAAATTTGGAGAATTTTAGATAGGAAATATAAAATTATATTTTATTTAGTTTATAAAATTATATAATTTTATAAAATAAAGGTAAATTATATGTTACATTCCATTTCTAGCAGTGTCTTGGCTGTACCCCATGCTCAAACATTAATATTTTTAATGAAATTCTACTCATACAAAGTAGAATAAATAAATACAGAAAGTTTCAGATAAGAATTTACCAAATCAGTCTTAGTTGAACTTAATTGTTGGCTATTTCTTACAATTATCAGATCACTTTAGATATCATAGTTTTGGATAAGTGATGGAGAACTATTTTCTGATTGCTGCATTGTTTATTAGTGGTGGTTGCTAGATGCATTTGTATCTCCATACCACCTCTGTTCTCGTGCATACCAGTAAATGGCATATGCTTGGGACCTCACCCAACAGTATTCTCGCATAGCTAGAGCAAACTCTGGTCCAGGGTGAGATAGCCCTGTGATTCTAGGAGATGACACCCCAATGTAACTCATCACCAGGAAGTAGTGAGATGTAATGAATAAGTATACCACACCCCAACTTCTAATAGCTCAGGCAGGAAAGGTTTTTGTCTCTCGGAGGGTCCCAACTGAAATGAATCTCATTTGCTTACCACGTCATTAATACACCTTGTACAGACTTCATTCCCTTTTTATTCCATGTTTTCATTTCCCTGCTCTATTACTGGTGCTCTGTAAATCACTTTCAAATAGATTACTGGCATTGAAATCCTTGTCTTAAGGTCTACTTCTTGGAGTAACCCATGCTAAGACATGGATCCCCACAGAACATGGATCATAAATTTTTTCAGATTTTTGTGTGGTTCTTAATCACTTTTTTTTTAATGTATTAAACTCTGTCCTGTTAAAATATTACTCTCTATTGGGTAACAGGAAGATGTTCCTGGTTTCCAGCTGTCACTGTGAATGTTTATACACACAGTAGGCCTTCCTGCTGCTGCTGCTGCCTACAGTTCTATTCCTGCTTCCCATGCTCAAGGCCACTGAAAGTTTAACAACTTGGCTAAGGTTTTATTTTTTATTTTTTTAAAGCTGGTAATGATTTAAGATATTTGCCTCAAATTCTAAGTAAAAGAAACTTCTCTTGTTTTGACCTTATTGCAGAGAGAAGTCGAACTACAAATTTCCCACAGATTTACATGGGAAGGTGGGCATTTGGTCTGGAGGCTTTCTTTTTGCATCATCAGACTCTTGTCATGTTGAACACAAAGGTGAATTTCACCTATTAAGAATGAAATTCATTTATAGAGGAACTGAAATCACTAATTGTGTTGTAGCCCCTTATCTTTTATGACATGCATTGCTGTGGGTGAAGTGCTTTAAAACATCTGCTCAATGGGCCATTCTAGAGGCACAAGAATGCTTTTACACGAATGCAGTGAAGCGGCAGATGCTTCTTAATGACAACTTCCCAATTCATTTAGAAAACAAGTCAGTTCTTCGGTTTGGGTTTTTTTCTCTGAATGTGGCAACTGTGTATACAAATGATCCCAAAGACTTAGAACTGATAAATGAAAATCACTTGTATAATATTTCAGAGTGCTAGAAGTTGGTCTAAAAGCTTCATCTGATAACATTTAAATAAAATTAGCATTTTTCTCACAATGCAGATAATTCTTTGTCATTATAAGGAACCAGAAAAAGGCATTGATTCTGTATTACCAGCTTAAATTTCTTTTATTTTTCTTCTTAGGACATTTTTGTTGAATGTTGATTTATCATTAGCAATGTAAGCAGAAGAAGTGGTAGTGTCCTGACTTGATAACAGGGACCTATGGGTCCAGCACTAGGAAGATAAGCTGCTTCTTCCTGGAGTGAGTTGTGTCATCTTAGAAAGGCTAGAAGTACTTGTGAGACCCGTGTACCGTTCTGTGTAGCCACTGCCAGAGCTTGCCTCCCCTCAGTATGGTGGGCAGACACCCCCGGGGCATATTTCAGAGGGTTCTAGGAAAGCTGCCATCTAACCCCACAGACCTGCTACATAGACTTTATGGCTGGTGATTCATGGAGACTTCTCTGGTCAAGAAACTTTCTCTTAAAAGGCAAAGATTCTTGGTAGGATTAATATATCCAGGCTGTGCCATTTACCACGGTGACTTTGTCAAGCCGTTTACTGCAGAGATCAGACAAGAAGAAGAATATATAGAGAAAGGCCATGGAAATAAGGAGAGGAGGCCAAAGATCACTTTTGCCATAACTTTGCTGAACAGTCTCTGGGTACCAGCGTACTTGCAGAACAGTCCACTGAGATGTGGGGAACAGCATGGCATCTGCTATTATGTTTACATCACTGATGTCTAAATACAGATTTGTGTTAGTGTCTCTATTCCACCTATTTGTTTAAAGAATCAAAACATTCAAAAATGAACTGAGGCCCAGATTATCTGTGTCTGTAGCTCGGTGCAGCATCCCTGTCCCCTGGACTCAGCAGGGCTGCCCCTTGTTCAATCATGTTCAGTTAGCGGAGCTGTTGTTTCTCAGACTCAAGCCTTCAAATGATTCCTGCAAAGAAACCCCAATAAGCAACACGAGGTATAATATAAAAACTTGGGCAGATGTTTTTAAATTTGCCTGCCCAAGTTTAAAATTAAGTTATTTTAATCATGAACTTGCTACTAATGCTAGTGTACTTTTCCCTGAGTGTATTTTGCACTTAGAAGTGGTATGAGCCAATTGCTGGTTAGCAATTTACTGAAAAACACTCAGAACATGAGGACAAACGTTACTCAGACAGAAGGGCACACCTGTTCACACACGTGCCATGCCCTAGCACCACCACATGGCACTTTTTGTAGGCTTGTTGGCATGCTTTCTATGTTCCAGGGCATCTACACTGTAGCCTGAAGTTTTGTATTCTGTCCCGTCTGGAGGAATCTCCTCCACCCATGCTCCTGCAGCTGCTTATAAGATAATCACACAAAGACTTATACTAATTTCAGACTGTTTGGCCTATTGCTCAGGCTCATTACCAACTAGCTCTTACAACTTAATTCATTTCTATTAATCTGTTGTATTTCCATGGCCTTAACAGTGTTCCATTACATCTTGCCTCCTGCATGGCAGCCTGCAGCTTCTCTAACTGATTTCAACTTCCTTTCCCTTTATCTCTGCTCAAATTTCCCGACTGCCTCTAAGATGCCTTGCCTTAGACCAAAACACTCTCTTTATTAACCAGTGGTATTCAGAAAGCATACAGAAAGACATCCCACACTCTCATACCTATATCCCAGGGCTTTCCGCTTGGCTACCTGAGTACAGCTGTTCATATGTGTGCCATGTCCCACTGACACCATGTAGTAGCCTGGGCTTGCCTGTTTGCACACCTAGACCCAGCTGCCAGTGGCACAAAGATGTGAGGCAAAGCAGAGTGTAGTCAAAGGCTGCAGTGAGCTGCAGTAGAGTCAGAGGCTGCAGTAGAGTCAGAGGCTGCAGTAGGGTCAGAGGCTGCAGTAGAGTCAGAGGCTGCAGTAGAGTCAGAGGCTGCAGTAGAGTCAGAGGCTGCAGTAGAGTCAGAGGCTGCAGTAGAGTCAGAGGCTGCAGTAGGGTCAGAGGCTCCAGTAGAGTCAGAGGCTGCAGTAGAGTCAGAGGCTGCAGTAGAGTCAGAGGCTGCCGTAGGGTCAGAGGCTGCAGTAGAGTCAGAGGCTGCAGTGAGTGAGTCAGAGGCTGCAGTAGAGTCAACGGGAGTTTGGATGCTTCCCGATGGTGGTGGGGATCTCAGTGATGGCAGTTTATTGCACTTTCATAGAAATGATTCCTAAAATATGCCTGGACAGGTCATGATATCACTGAAATAAACATGATCCCTGGAGCAGAGCAACTAAAATATGCAGAGGCTTGCTGCTATAGAAACTCATTTTATACATGCAAGACCTGGGAAAAATATTGTAATCTTGCAAACACAATTATAGAAGAGGTTAAATTATATATACCCTGAAGACAATCAACATTTAATCTACATCATATCTGCATTATCATTTTACAGTATTCATGTGATCATTTGATTATTACTTGTATGTCTTCACTTCAGAGCAGAATAATGTTCCTGTCCTCTCTGGTTTCCAGATCCTAGGGGCTGGCAACATTGATTTGCTGCCTATTTAATTTTTTTCTTAACTAAAGTATAGTTACTTTGTTTTCTTTACCCTCTTTTTCCTACAACTCTTTTCCTGTCAACCCTCTCATATCATCTCAAATTTATTCATTGTTTTATTATCATTGTTACAAACATATGTATACAGAAATATATAAACAGAAACCTCCTAGTCTCTTTAGTTTAGCTTGAATGCATATCATTTCAGGGCTGACCACTTGAATTAGATAACTAGTTAAGGGACTTATCACTAGGAAGACTAATTTTCTCTCTCAGCAGTCAGTAGCTGCCTGTGCTTCATTGTCTAGGGAGTAGGTCCCTTGAGATTTCACCCTTCCAAGTTAGCATGTGTACCCATACTGTGACTGATCAGGACTTGTCTAGGCAGTTATGTTTTTGTGATATTGCAGGTGAAGCTTCCTTGCCATTTCTAGGAGACAGTCTCATACTGCCTATATCTATATAACCCACAAGCTATAAAAACATGGTTTAAAAATTAAAATGATATTTCTTGACATTAAAATTATGTGAAACTTAAATTTTAGTGTCCATAAATAATGTTTTGTTGGAACAAAGCCACACTTGCTAATTTGCATATTTCTAGGATGCTTTCATGCTTTAAGCATTTTGACAGAATGATCAAAGCCTGAAGTTTTTATTACCAGCTGGCTAAGAGAATGTTTTGTAATCCTTGATTTGGAATATAGAGATACTCTATAACATTTGTTGATGAATGAATGAGTTAATAGTTAATTTTCTATGCGCCAGGCAGTTTTATATAGTACCCTATTTAATGTACATTGAATAAGGAGATAATTTCAGCCATACTTTAGCCTATTGTATTAAATTATCATCACCTTTTTAGGGGTTAGCATTTCCTATACCCTTGGGAAATTAGTGTAAAGTTCTAGGGTGGACAGAATAGATGGGCAGAAGTAACTCAAAAAGTATCTGCTCAGGCCTTTAGTTAATTTCTGCTTATAAAAACAATAAAATTAAATAAAGATCTTTGGATGGGTAGGCAAGTGAATGTCTGTGGACCATTGTTTATTTTTGTTCATAAAGTATTACTGGTATATAGTTGTGTTTCTTTTCAGAGGTTTGTTTTTAATAACATGTGTGCACCTGTAAGTGAAGGTACCCATTGTGTCCAGAAGAGAGCATCAGATCTCCTGAGCTAGAATAATAGTTGATTGTGAGCTGAACTTAGACCCCCTGTAAGAGCAGTATACACTCTTAGAGACTGAGCCATTTCTCCAGCCCCTCGTGTCCGTTATTTATGGATTGTCAGTACCTCTTTGATGATTCAGTTATAACTACTATACCGTGGCCTAAAAACTTAAACAACTTATTATCTGACCCTTAAAAAAAAGATTTCAAAAAAAATTATAGGTCTATAACACTAAAGCTAACAAAACTAAAAGGATTGCACAATATAAGGAAGGGATATTTGAAGATAATAAACTTATTCATATTTTGAGAAGATATTATATAATAAACAATAACTCTTAGTTATTTTTTCTTAGAGATTAGTCTAATGGATTTGGATTGACTATGTAGCAAGGTGACAATAAAACATAGACTGCTTCATAAGGCAAATCTCTAATAGTAGTGCATATATTCATGGTATAAAATTTATTTTTCTTTGTTATCCCAAGTTCTACTATTAGTGATTGTTGTTAATTTGGATTCTCCATCACAAACCTAATGCTGACTGCAATAATTGATAGGAAAATAGCACAGTAAACCACGGATGGCCATTATGAAAGAATAAACAAGTGAGGAAAGGTAGGAAGTTGTGGTGACTTTGAACAGGATCAGGTAAAGAAAAGGAACAGTGAGCTGGGAGTGAGCCAGGAGCCAGAATCTGAGTCACTGGAGGTCTGTTCGGCTTCCTCTCAGAGCACAGATGAAGCCATGGTGTCTTCAGGTGTAGTGAAGGCTTGCTTTGAAGTCTTGGTATCTGGGTTTTGTCAGCTTTCTAGCCCTATAGTGCAGAAAGGTAGAGTCCCAGAGTAGGTCCTCTGCATATAAGTGAGGCAGGGCTTCCTAGAGTCATCCATTTCCACAGGCAGTACCATCATCAGGAACATCACTAATAAGTGACTTCTTCAATCTCAGAAGTTTGAGAGGAGAGCCCAGGAACACATCTGTTTAACATTCAGCCTCCCCAAGAATCCGATGGTCTTTGCAGAGTGGACGAATCTTGGGCTTGGCACCTAAAGCTTAGTTTTTCATCTTGGCCCAGTTTCTTAGTTTCTGGGTTACTATGGACAGTCCTGCTGGAACAAAGGAACAAATGACATAATGTGCATCACTTTGTCATACAAATCCTACCATTGCTGCTTTCTTGTGTAGCACATAAAAGGCAACTGGAAAGAAACTTATCTACCTGATTTTTGAGATGTAAAATATCTAAAAGTCTTCCATCCTTCCTTAGCTTGTCATTATCTTTCTAAGGAATTTCAGATTTTTCAAACCCCTCATCCTGCTAATTCTCTTGCTCTTAACTATGTAGAGATCATAAAAGAAAAGAATATGCTCTTTAAAAAGGCTGTATGAGCCCTCCCTTTTTTGTTTTTGTTTCTAGGACAGTAAACTCTGTCGTTCTCGTGGAAGGGGTAATTGCCTTTAACATCCAAGGTACTGTGGAGCAGTATTTTTCTGGCCTCTTCCATTGTGTGCCCTGCTGCACTCAGACTTTTTGCTTGCTTCCAAGCTCTAGGCATTAACAGAGTTGCTGCCTCCTGTGTGGTCTTTAAGGAAACAAGAACTATGAACCACACAATTGGGAAAGCTATAAACATCCAGAAAACTGCCAGATGTGCTCTGCCAGGTTTCTGGGTCCCTCACTCCCATCTGCCCCTTCAGCATACAGTCTGCAGACAGAATTTAATTTTGCACTGGAGACAGAATCTTGCTCTCGGTGGGAACCCACATTGGTCATGATGATGCTAATATAAAAGGCAAGTAGAGTGTCACAACCCCCTTTCCCTTCTTACAGTGATAGTTCTGGTGATAACAATCCTGGTAAAGGGGGGCCTAGCTAAGGTGCCCCTGTGGACCATCTGTGACCACTATGGTTATAGTGCTTGCTGCCTGCCTTGCATGGAACACTGCCTCCCTGTGTGTCAGATACAACTTGTGCATTTCTAAGAAAACAATATAATTTGCAAAGCTTCTTATGATAGTCACTAGCTCAAAACCTACAGAGGTCATGAAAAAAGTCACTCCAGTAATTAAGAGAGTAAAAAGACCACCCGCAGTAAAATGATGAGCCATGGAAAAAATAAGGACTGGTTGTTTAAAGTCCCACAGATTATTTTTATAACTCAGATCAAATATTATCATATTTTATTTTTTTTTCATAACTGCCTCTCATTAAGTCTGTCAAAAGGCTTCATCAGTTTTTACTTCTGAAAATACTACATGGATGTTGCTTCAGGAATCTTAGCAGATAGTGCGTTACATAGCATATCTATCTTGCTGTTGTGATTAGATGCTCTATATGACTACATGAATACAATACAAGGCATCCTTGGAACTAGCACAGGCCTATTGCTCCTCCTCGGCTCATGGCTATGTTTTTTTAAGCCACTGACATTAGTTTTGAATTTAGGATCTGGCAGAAAATAAACAAGTTGACCTTTTTTTCCTTTCAGGACATTATGCACGGAGCTCATCCTTGCCTGCTTGGTAGGAATCAGAGATGACTAGTGATAGGAGTTCACCTTTCTCTCTCTAATTACTTTTCCCTGTAGGGTAAACTGAGATACAGATCTCATTTCCAAAGCCCAACATTGTATTTGGATTTGCTTTCAATAAAATATCTATAAAGTGTCTTCCACATGATCCCTACTTAATGGGATTTAGTTGTTAAGCTTAATTCATACCAGATTTACTAAATGAGAGATCACTGTCAACTTATTGTTAATTGAATTCAATAAAATCAAGGTTTCTATAATTAATGTGAACTCCTTAATCTTTTCGTGCTATAAATGAATATAATTTTCTGAACATAGATTTCTTCTCATTTAATGAATTTGTAACATTTGGAAAATAAATGTATTGTGAGTTCTTTTTCTAATAACTCTTAATATCAAATTAAGTAAATTCAAATATTTAAAACACTACATAATGAAAAAGCAAAACATTAGACTAAAAATGTTATTATGTTTTGATTACCAGCCAAAATTCAGTATAGTAATAATTGAGAAGTGACTTAGTACAGCTGTTGAATGACCTCTCCTGAGCTGATGTGAACAAATATCTACTCAGAGCAACATGTGAGAGCCAAGAGCTCTCAGATCTGTCTCAGTGAGCCTGTGTGTGCTTGCAGTTACTTTCAGGAGTGTGGATGACACAGAGGCAACTGAATCGGTGAAAGGCTGCTCTGGCTTCTTAGGAAGGGCAGTCCCTAAGGAGGCCCCTCTTCTCCAGCGCTTATATAACCTTGGAGAGGAGCCTGGTGACTCATGTTACTTTGGTGAGGTTCCTGGGCCTCCTACTTTGTTGATCCTTATGATTCTCTACTTCCTCCAGAAGGGATAGCTTTAATTCAGAGAGGATGAGTGACATGCAACAGACCAGATGTAGTCACTGATTGTCAGCCATGCCTCGGACTTCCTGGAAGCCAGCTGCACTTCTGGGCCTTGTTTGTATATAAGAATGGAGAGTGTTGGGCTCAATGGAAAGACTGAAGTTCCCTTTACTGTTATTGGTGTGATTCTGTTTACTCTAACATGATGTCAGAAAATTTCTCCTTATTTTTATTTGGAGGATATAAGGGTTCACAAGAGTTCATAGAGCTGTAAAATGAATATACCAGGAACCATCAAGCAGTCCCTAAACCCACTGCTTTGAAACCAGTCATGCCCCTCTGCACTTTGACCTACTAATTACTCTATTTAAAGCAAATCCTAGACATTGCATTTTTGTTAATCGCATGACTCCTCTGCCGGCTGTGTGGCTAGCCCTTTCGAGCCCTGGCAGCAATAGTTAAGAAGTTGTCAGAAAGCTGCATGTGCATTTCCTCAGGTTTTTCATGATAATTTCATGCAAAACTATGCTGAACTATGACAACTGGAATGTTGACACCGACACAATAGACCAGGCTTACTCAAATGCCCAGTTTTACTTGAACATGTTGGGGGGAGAGGGGTTAGTCTATGAAATGTCCTTATATATGAGGGGTGTATCTATGGCCACACACCCTGTAGCTGCCAATAAGACCAGTGATTGGCTTGAAACTTTTATTGGACTCTCCACAAAGCCTGTGTGTCCCTATTCCCTTATTTCTTGACCTTCATAACTGTTCCAGAAAGCCATAATTGCAAATATCTTGTGTCTATCCCAACACATTTGTGAGTCCTTGATTTGAGTGAGACTGAGGGGTATTCTTAAGACTGTATCTCAAATAATCATTTTCTACAGTTTTCTACAGAAATTAAAGACCCATTGCCTTCCTTAGATTTAATATATGTCTTAATAATTTCAAAATGATGGAGCCGAGGTGATGGCTAAGTAGGCACAAACATGTATTCTGTAAGTATAAGGGTCTGAATCTAAACCCCAGATATACATGAAATGCCAGGAATACAGGCATCTATAACCTTAGCATGTGTGGGGAGATAAAGGCACATCCCAGAATTCCCTGACAACTCAGCTTTAGTGAGAAACTCTGTCTCAAGGCACTAGGGGGAGAGTACTAGAGGAAGACACTTGTTCTCCATTTACTTCTACACATGTGCATGTGGGCACATGCACCACACACACACACACACACACACACACACACACACACACACACACACACACACACATGCCCGTACCAAGTGATGGTCTAAGATGAAAAGTAACTCAAGAGTATAAATATATCTATACCCTCCATACCTTTAAATCAGGTCATAGAAATATTTTAAATCCAAGAGAAAGAGATACACTAAAGAACTTCTGGAAAGCTGGTCCTGTGCTTGTGGCACATGCTTGCGATTGTCCCTTTTAGAGAGCTGAGACAATGAGATCACAGGTTGAGTCCACCCTGGGTTGTGCTGCCAGCCTCTGTCTCACAAGGTATCTGGGAATATAGGCAAATTGAAAATTTAGATAGATTAATGACCTAAATGTTAATTTAACAACTTATGTCTTTATAAAAATTAATATGATTATTTAATATAAGTTTGGTTATGCAGAAGGCTTTCTACTGAAGGCATGCTACTCAGAAGCTGCAGACAGAAAATGTGCATATATATATGTGTGTGTGTGTATATATAAATATATATATATAAACTTTGTAATAAAGATGCAAGCATTTAGTCATTACCTGGCCCACCTTTTAGGGACTCTATTGGATGCATTTGCTAACATTCAGGCAAATACCTAGACAGCCTAGGTTCTATGGCCATAGTCTGTGCACATGCACTCCAAGAAAATGTAGTCTCCATACACATGTGCTAAATCCCCTTATTAAAGGTAAACCTCTCCCTCTATCCCTCTCTGTTCCCATGAGGCCATGTCTGCACTTCCTCTCCCCCCCCCCCCCGCTTCCTATCTCTTCTCTTCCTCTCTTACTCCTCTCCTCAGCCCTAATCTCCAGAGGTGCACTCTGTGCCCCCTGCCCCAAATTCTCCATGTTAGTTCTGTTCTAGAGCCCCTGGATTGCAGTCCGCCAAGGTCATTATCCTGCCATTTTATAGCATGGGTGCCATGAACTTGGCAGGCTTTCCTGGCAGTCTGAGGCACACTGAGACCATGGACCCAGTCTACCTTCAGCAGGCTCCCCTTCTGGCTTCCCAAGCTCTCAGCATCCCATCCACCATTGGCAATTACATAAGTTTTTCATTAAATTGACTTTAACATTTTCCTGAGTCTGAGGAAGTAACTGTTGATTGTCTGGTACTCTTAGAGGCAGAGGTACCTGTAGCCTGAGGTTTCTGACTTGTCTGGGCCCATGGTTCAGACCTGCGGTCCCATAGCTGCTTATAAAAGAATTACTCAGATGGTTATATTGATTACACATTGTTCAGCCTATGGCTCAGGCTCATTGTTTGCTAGCTCGTACAACTTAAATCAACTCATTTATATTAATCTATGTTTTGCCACATGGCTCATGGCTTACCTGTACTTTTACATCTTGCCTTCTCTGGGCAACAACTTGCAGGGACCCCATTTGACTCTGCTCTTCTCCTTTATCTGTGCTCAGATCTCCCACCTGCTTCTAAGATGCTTTGCCATAGGCCAAAACAGCCTCTTTTTTAACCAGAAATAAAGCATACTCACAGCATATGGAAAGACATCCCACATCAGGTAGCCCTACCCACAGTTCCTTAGGCTGTGGCTGGCTTTCTTCCCCTGACCCCATCCCACCTTGGAGCTGTAATCCTTCAGTTTTATTAGGCTCAACTGAGCTTTCACAACCTCATTCCTGACCTTTTCTTATGGATGAGACCCTTCTTAGAGACTGGTTTTCATTCTTATCCTCTGGCCTCTACAAAAGCCCTGGTACTTAGCAAGGCCCTCGTTGAGTTGGGTGACAACCCTCCCCACAAATGACTTGATTCTCATTCAGTCCTCCCTGAGTCCTGGGGATGTCCATGACCATCAGCTGCAGTGAGGCCTTCCCTCTCACCCAGGGGAACCCTGTCTTCTAAACCTTCTCACTCCGCCTTGCAGTACCACTTAGAAGACCTTAGCACATCTGGCACCGGACCGGAACGGCCTAAACTTCCTCACCTTTGCAGTCTAATTTGGCCTCAATACTCCTTAGCTAACAATCCAAATGCCCACTTAACGGCCTCCTAGATTCCAGTATTTTTTAGGACCTTTATGATTACTGTGAGCAATTGGGGAAATGGAAAGAGATTCCTGATTCCCTACATTCAAACTTTCTCTTTTCTTCACTCCAAGCCCTCATCTCCTGCCCCACTTGCTATCTATACCTCACCTTTTTATAATAATCAAAAGGACCATTAGCACTCAGACCCACCTCTTGGAGACCTGGCAAATACACACGTAATACTTTGGCCTGCTCAAGGTCTTGGTAATATAATTTGCTCATTGCTGTGTGGTTTCTCTGCACATGTGCTGCATCTCTTCATCAAAGCGCAGGCCCTGCCCTTTGGTCTCTCCTCCTCTCTGTTCTCTCTATCTATGTTGTACCTCCTCTCTTCCGTTTTCTCTTCTTTCTCTTTTCTCTTAAGCTCCTACCTCCTTTCTCTCTTCCCCCTTCTCTGCCCCTCCAATCAAACTCTCCACGTGAGTGCTGTCTGCATGGCATCTGTCTCTTACCCACCATGGAGCACTTTGGCTCCAGCTCACCAAGGGCTCTGTCCATGCTGAGCCCTGCTTTTAAAATACAACAAAAGGTTCAATCAATTGCTTGCAAGAAAATGGAGTGTAAAAACATACATGTGTTTATGTGTCACATAGATTCTTTTGCAAGTTAATTTTTCTAGGGTATAGACATGTATATTTATCTTAAATAAGTTATTGTTTCTAATATGCAAAGAGTTGGTGTAATTTCACAAGAAAATGCAAACTAAATATCAAACACTTCATAGAAGAATGCACATTACCAACCACATCCAACTAGACATTTGCTTTCAGTAAGACACAAGAAAACAGAAATTAAAAAAAACAAAAACAAAACCTGGAATTTAAAAACTCTTTAAAATGGATAAAATGAAAACCAGAACTCAGTAATAATTAGACAGAAAGAAGGGCCTCATAGACTCCACCATGGCACCCTGCCTTGCCATAAGCCCAAAGGCAGCTGAGTCACACAACTATGGACTGAAACTCAGAACCAAGTAACTCCTAAATCTTTGTAGGTTGATTTTTCTCAGCTATTTTGTCTTGTTGGAAAGCTAATACACTTAGTCATTAAAAAAAAAAAAAAAAACCCTTACAAAGCATTACAGTGTACAAATACATAAACGGAGAGTCTCAGCCTTCAGCCCTTCTCTGCTGCAGATTTGTAACCATTTTAAACAAGCAAGTTTTACTTTTTCCAGATTTTTTTTATCATACGCTCACATATGTACCTCTTCTGCACCCTCTATCCCCTCTCCATTGAACCATATTATGTATAATTTGGTCATAGAGAGTTTCATATACAGATTTTTGCCATTTCCTGCTATATAGACTCAACGCCTTCACTATGTACCATTGCAGAACTATGTTGTAGATGGCATTTTAAAAAGCATTTCTTTTCTTGCTAAATACTTCGGATTGATTATGTAATATTCCTCTACTAAATTAAGCTGCAGTGATTATTCTAATTCCTATATCCTTATAGTATTGTTTTTCTGTGGTAAAGATTTCCAACAGTGAGGCACTGTATTGAAGAGTTGGTGTGTTTTTATACTTAAGATATACTGACAACTGTCCTCAGCAAAAAGCTTTATTAAGTTATATCATCAGCAAACATGGCTGAAAATAAACTTCTCTTAAACATTCTATTTCCAAATAGTACTATGGGTGACAACCAAGCCTTTAATACATGGCCCTATGGAGACATTTAAGATATAACACAAAACAACAAGTTTTAATTATTATATTTTAAAAGTAGGATGAAGGAGCCAAACCATACCACAGAATACATGTGGGAGATTTGTTGAGGGGAGGGAGAGAAGGGGCAGAGAAGGGGCAGAGACTGGCCCCTGGCGACAAGAGCAAAGGAAGAGAAAGACGGGAGGTAGGCAAGGCCTACCTTTTAGAAAGGAACATAGCAAATGCATACATGGAGTGCTCTTTGTGGCTGCAGTTGGGGACATAACCTGTCAGGACCCCCAAGGGCAGGCCAATACAAATGCTTGATTGCCAACAATAATTCTTTTATTATGTTGAGAAACAAAAGAAATTATAAATTTGAAATAAACCAGCTATAGACCAAAGAGAAAGAATTTGGTTAAAATTGTATTGCAACAGATCTCAATGCTCATGGCTAAAATTAAATAAACAGGAAAAAAAAAAAACCCACCTCATTCTTGTTATAGTATTAATTGTATCTAGAATATTTAGTTCAGTAATTATTTAACTCATTGTATTTCATTGATAGTGTTTACAGGTGTTTAATGAAAACTATTTTATAAATAATCCCATTGTGACTTACCCAGTGTAGTTGTCTCCCTATCGAACTGAGCTGGAAATTAGCAAAGGAGACAGAGATCTTGAGAGCAGTGCCCACTCCCCTTATCTCCATGGGCAACCTCATTTCATAATGATAAAGTTTACAATCTCTTCTTTGGTTCTTTCTGATTGTTCATTGTTGCTGTTCTTCTCCTGTTTTAATGAGAAGTTGAAATGAGCCAAACTCACATACTTCCTTCTCTCTACTAACTTAATTTCAAAGGAGAAATTCTTTAGCCCCAATAAATAAGTGAGTAAGGATGCACCAGAAACTCTGATTCAACATATCCAATCAATCACTTCTTCATGTTAAAATACATTCTTAAGAAATGTCCATGTATGATAAAAAGAGAGACCAGTAGAGAACAATTAGTTGAGAAGTGAATGACTCTCACATGTCTGTTTACAAAGCCTTGTTTGACTTCATGTCAATGTGTGCTGCCAGCGGAGGCTTTCCTCTAAGTCAAGATGTTTTGTTGAACCTTATCAAAGACACACACAATAAAGAAGAAAACAGAATCATTCGGGATTGGAAATGCACCTAACAAACTCAGACTCTTGCGAAATAACTTTATTATTCAGCATGGAACTGGAGATTGTTCAGCACACAATGAGTCATCTTTGAGCAAGTACGATAGAACCTTCAGGGGCATTTCCAGGCCTCCCTTTGATTGTTCAGATGTGTTTAGCTCTCACAGGTAAAGAATAAAGTAGCTGGTGTGTAGCCACCATCTTGTTGCTGAAACCACACAGTGAAAGCGTTGGAGTTGCTGCTGCAGTAGTTTTGTACTGCCCCAGCCTCCACCCCAGACCCAGCCCATGCCCCAGCTCCCCATTCCCCCTCGTATTTCTCTACCCAGAGTTGCTTTGTTTCTCCAGGACAATCTGGATTTACTTAATGCTAATGTTTTCTGGTTTCACTGTTTACCTAGGACTCACATGTTAAGCATTAGCATGGGTAATTCCCTTTTTCTTACCCTCATAGCCTTACATTTACTTAACAGTTATTTTGTAAAAAGAAAATCTTATCCTCCCCCATGTTTTCACTTGTTTTTTGAAATCAACAGTTTGTCTTTGTCTCTGCTTTTTTTTTTTCAGGAAAATTTAGAGCTCCCGGTGGATGACTCTGAAGTGATAGCCTCTGCAGCAGCGTCAGAAGTGATTAAATATGAGTATCATGTCTTATACTCCTGCAGCTACCAAGTGCCTATCCTTTACTTTAGGGCAAGCTTTTTAGGTAAGTCCATGGCTAAAGCTGAACACGAATCCATGCAATTTACATGTAAGACAGGAAACATACTTGGAAAATCACTCTTGTAAGGAAAAAAAATAGAGTTAAAATTTTAAAAAAAAAGCTGTGAGTGAGGTAAGGTTTTACCAGTGAAATTTCTGATGCTTTAGGAGGAAAATCAAGACTTCATAATGAATGACATCACCCTCACCTTAAATCTGATCTTCAGGGTTTTTTGGCCTCTTGCCTAAAGCTGACTAAGCCCCCCTGGCCCTCCTTCACTTTAAACAAGTAGGAACAGCTTAAAGCTGCCATGTTTGTTTACTTCTAACTTTGCAGTAAAAATTTCTTTCTGTCTCAAGTGATGCCATTAACTCAAAAGCTCCTGGGCTTCCTGCACCAAGAGCTTATGATTCCATCAGGAAATGTTTATTAGTTAGTTTAAGGGGTATTTAAAGGTAACAGGGACACACCCTTTAGGCATCTACACATCTCAAATGCTCTAGTGTCTTGCAGTACAGTTATTTAAAGTACAGTTACTTAGTTAATTCTCCTGCCAAGATGGTGTCCACCCTGTCTCCTGGGAGGGCTCTGCTAATATTGCAGCCCATGGTGTCCTCCCCTGGCAGTGCAGGGGACTTCTGAATATACACTGGCTAAACTGGGTCAGCTTCAGGATGCCTTGTCCTGGCCTGCAGACTACTCAGAGCTCCTGCCTAGCCCACCCCTAACCCTGTGCCTCCTTTTGTACACGGCTTTCTCAGCCACGCTTTGTATTTGGAGGAGACTTCTGGATAGCTAAGACATCTGAAGTTAGCCAATGATATTTTATTTTTAATTAAAAAGTAGCTTAAGCTGCTTTCCGTGTGCATTTTGTAGGTTTAATCACTTGCTGCCGTAGATTGTTTAATGGGCTCTGGTTTTGTAGGGCTGCCAGTTTAACAAGCACTTAGGATTTAAAACAAGAGCAAATTTTTACAGACTCCCTGGTGAAGAGACTTTAATGTGAGGTGCAGTTCCTGAGAACTGACTATTTGGGATAGAATTTCAGCCTGGGACTTGAGGACTGAGGCCGCTGATGGTTTCCTAGCTCCCAAACCCTTGTAGCAGATTCATCTGTGTGGTTATTATTAATCTCTAAAACACTTGCCTTATTGTAATTGTATGTTATTTGGAGCCCAGAGGTTAAATAGGACTCCTTGTGTGTATGTACACTGTGCTCTCTAGTAAATGGTGGCGGATATGTTTGTTATGTGGGTGGAAGTATGGGGAAATGCCTTTCTTGGTTCTAGTTTGCAAGGTCGCTCTACCTAGCACCTTCTGGATTCAAAGGCAAGTCGGGGCTGCAGGTAGAGGACTCAGGAGGTGGTTCTGGTCAGTACTGTTCTCTCATATAATCAGTATTCACTGTAAGCAGTTAATCACCAGAGACAAAACAAGCACTTTAGCTTGTCAGCATCAGGGATGTGAGGTGTTGAAACATGGCTGCTTCTGGTTGGAAGTGGGTCTTGCTGCGGCTGGTGGAGGAGCTCACACGGGCTCTGTGCTCTGCACGTGCCAACAGCTCCCCTTACAGCACAGCACAATGATTGTCCCTGCAAGTCCAATTATAGTTTTAATGACATTAGTGTGCTGCCTGCATGCCTTTCTGCATGATGATTTTAAAACATACATATACAAGTAGCATTCTTGGTTCTATTTATAGAATTTTAAGATGTCTTTTATTTGTGGCTTATAAAGAAAACCAAAGAGGTCACTTATTTGTAGAAATGTTTTCTCTCATTCAATCTTCTATAGAATTCATTTAGTATTTGTTTAGAAACATTAAAATATGAATTTATTTTTAGTAAAGCATTGAAATGTTTTTTTGTAGAGAAAAATGCTTTTTTCCCATTATCATTCTTGTACTTTTAATTTTTTGTTTTTACCTAACTTAAACTCAGGGGCATTCTAAAAATGTATAATCTTCACTCATCTGTCACAATTTTTAATTTATTCCCAAGTCCAGTCATTTTCATATCCTGTTAGCCCGAATGTTGGTGTGTTAACAGTCCCTGATGGCATGGAGACTATATTCCCAATATCTTCCTTATTCCAGGCCCACGTTTTTCTTTGTCTCCTTCTAAGAGAATCCAACCTAGAAACAGGATGATTGTAAAACTTCTTGCCCAAGGGTCTTTTCTTTTTTCCTCTCTTTTTTTTTTTTGGTTGTTGTTGCAAAAATAGCTTATTTGTCTTGTTTGTGACAGAAGTTAGAGTTTCTTTTGAGTCTGTTAGTAAAAATCAATTTCTCTGCTTAACTTTGAGTTTTCTTTCTGTATTTTTTTTTAAACTGGAGAAGCAAAGCAAGGAATTGGAACTTCTCATTGAAATTGATGTTGTCCTTTTATCAACTGGTTGAGATTTCTTCTGGATCTTTTTTGTGTCTTGAATGCACACCCACTGTACCCTGTATGATGCAGTGTCTACCAGGCCAGCTCCAGCCGGAGACTCAGCTAGCATCCATGCTGACTATTCTTGTTACTCCGATGTCCTATATCACATACCCATTTTATCATCATGTCACAACTGCAATAGAATGAAGTCTCTGTCTATTTGTCCCACAGGTGATCCTCAATCATATAAGAAGTAGTAAAGGATATTAATGTTGATTACCTACAAAGTGAGAAGCATTGTTTTGGGGTACATGGTTCTTATGTGGCATTTTAACACATAAGTACCCCACCCATCTAGCTAATCTTGTTATTCACAATATGAGCTGTGGGAAGCATCAGAAATTGCTTGTTGGATGAATCAATAGTGAAGACTCTCTAAGCATTTCTAAATATAGATGGAAGACTAAAATATTGTCATTGTAGTACTATTCTACTGCTGTGACAAGTCATAAGGAAGAAGTGATGTTGTCCTCTCCAGAGGCCTACATTCCAAACCATTTATCCATCTTTACAGTTTAATCTGTTGCTCCTCAGAGACTCTAGAAATAATATACTTTAAAAAAAAAAAAAAAAAAGCAACATCCAAAGGACTCAAAGCATGATTCCCGCTTGGCTGAGCAGCTGTGCTTTCTCTGTAACATTTATCTTTATTTGATTCCTGAAGGCAGATGGCCAGGTGCAGATAGCATTTTACTTCTGGATGCTTCCCTCTCATATTAATCAGGCCCACAGGAACATGCTTCCTCCTCTTCCTCTTTCATTTTCTCATCTACAACTATTACTATGACAATGACTACTACTCTCAGACACACAATGCTCCTGCCTCAGCTTCCAAAATAGTTTGCTTCTGGGTGAGTGCCACCATGCCTACCCAGGAGCTTGGTACCCAAAAGGTAGGGATGAAGAGAAGTGAGTCCTTCTCTGTGTTCTGCTTCTCTAACTGCTTTTGTCATTGTAGGTTTGGGCAGGGCAGAGTTAGCACTATTTATCACCCGGTTTTTGAGAGGTTTCAGGTCTTTCCTTTGAGAGGTTGCAAATATGAAACATAAACAGTCTGGTTTTGAATAATGTCTTGTGGTCTGAGTCCATCCCCACAGAGCCCCTCATTACCTTGCATATGTCAGTACATTTTACTTTTTCTGCCCTATCCTCTTTTGTGGTGGCGGACATGGACCGAAGGCCTTGCATGTGTCATGGCAAGCTCTCCTGCTTAGCCCTGCCCGATATTTTTAAACCACTCTGCATCTAAGTTATTTGTGCCATGACAAAGCCTCCTTTTCTCATTATTTTTATCATTCCATGGACTTTTTATGTCACATTTTTCCTTGATGGACTTGGCTGGCAGCAAATGGCAGATGCTGGGAAAGTGGCTTAAAAAGTCTATTTATAACCAATGGCCTTGATCTCACCAGAGGCATTGTTTAAACATTAATCCTGACATCTTAACTAGAGATTTTATGTTTATTCTCAATTGAATTCTGATTTATTTATTCCATTTTCCGTTTTTCTTTCCCTTTGTTCTTAATCTTTATTGAGAAATGGACCAAGTGGTTCTTCTCATTTTCAAATATGTAATTCTTTGGTTGACATATGCATTCTTTTTGAGCACTATTTTGACATAATTCCCTACTTAGAAGGAAGGCTGCTTTAGAATTGGGAAGGAAACATTTCTCCCATTCAGCAACTGAAGTCTGTCTTAGAGGCCCTGAAAGCAAGGATATAGAATTTGAAATACATCCCAGATACTTCATGTGGAAGATTTGTTCAGTTGTTATGGGCTTAAAAGATGTTCCCAGAGAAGTGAAATGAGAGAAATTGTCCAACATCAATTTCCTCTCAAAGGTAGGATAAGACAAAGTAAGGAAAAGGTTAAGAGAAGGAAGAATTCACTCGGATTCAGTGTTGTCAAGGAGAAGATAGAATAGCATCGCTCAGGAGTCAAAGCGTGAGGACGTGCAAGAGAGGTCCTCAAAGAACAATGCAGATGGAATGCAGAGGGAAGTGAAAGATGGAGGTCAAGGGTTCATAACTCTGTCCAAGGACTTCTGAGGGACAGTACGGGGTAGGGGCTGCCAGCTTTGGGGACCTTAGTGAGCAAGGCAGGCCTGGTATTAGTGCAAAGCTGTATGGTTTAGGGGTATCCTCTTAAGATAAGCATGGAAGAAATGGTTGAAAATATAAATGCAGGTCAAATTATGGATGAGCTAATGGATTGGAAACACTTGAGACAAAACATGAGAAAAGCTGGGTTGCATTTCCTGGAAATCAGAAGACAGATGAGTAAGTGAACGGTAGGAGATGGATGGAAAGGAATATGGTACTTCTTTTGTTGTTCAGCATTATTAAAATTTCAAAATAGTGACTTCTTATAAAAGATGGGCTGGAAAGAACATATTCTATTTCCATGGTAAAATTGCTACAGTTGAGTGGGAGTTAAGGCAGCTTATTTAGTAGAAAGAAAAAAGTGGATATGGCTGAAACAAAAATTATTTAATTATTACAATAAGCAGAAAGTGGAAAAAATTGACAGATAATTTAACTTAACATCTCACCTGATTATAACGACCTTTAAGAAAGTTCACAATTTATATTGAATTTATATAAACAAAAGTCCTATCAATGAATCAGAACATGAAATTGATAGATCAAAAGAGACTCTAAGGAATGAAATGGATAGCAAGGAGCATAGTAAATGGCATTAAGAAAATAAGAAAAAACAGTTAAATAATTCAAAGAAGTACAAACTGAAAAGTCAAAATCAGAGAAAATTTAGCAAGAATGGCCTTTTGAGTCCCGTACATGTTTTAAACATTCTGAGAACTTAGGGAGCAGTAGAATATCTGACAGAACATAATAGGAACAGAACATAACTGAAACAATTCAAGTGAGTATATCACACCAAAGGAAAGCGAAAGGGACATTGTCAGAGTTCCTGCATTAGCACCACACAGCACATATGCATAAGACAACAAAGCCCCAAAGAAAGAACCCATGGGGAAGAAAACTTATGATCTCTCCTGTGAAAGACTGCACTGTAGCTGGGGCAGGTAAATGTCTGCACTTCCCTATAAAGGAAACCTCCTTTTACTACAGACAAAATGAACCCAGCTTGAAACATCTCTGAAAGCATAGGAATCCAAAGCTTGGCATAGAGGAACATGGTTACAGACCCAGGAATGGACTTGGAATGGAAGGCAAATTGATCAGGAGGTCAGGTCCAGGTTCAGCTCCTCAGCTACCTAACAAGTTAGCCACAAACCCAGGATGAATGAGACCTTGTCGCAAATACAGGCACACATACACACACACATACATACATACATACATACACACATACACACACACACACACACACACACACACACACACACACACAAAACATGCTTGCATATGCTCAGGCACAGATGGATGCATGCACATATACTTGTATGCAAGGATGGATGTATGTATGTGCATTTGTATACACATAATACGTAAATGGACAAATGAAATGAACAGACCATTGTAAAATGGAGAAATACATATTGTAATTAAATATATAAAACACATTGAAAGCTTTAAGGGAAATGAAATTCAAAGTTATGTTGAGTACTTTTGAATATATATTTGCAAAGCAGGTCTGAGCATGAAAAGAATGAATCTTTTAACTATTCTAGGTAGAAATGTAAATTAATGCAACAACTATAAAAATCAGGTTGCTTCAAAAATAAATGATAAAACTACTGTACAACTCAGCTATGGCATTTCTAGATAAATGACCGAAGGACTCAAAGTCAGCATACAGCAAACATACCTGCACATATGTGTTTATACTAGAATATGATCAAGATATGGAATTAGCCTGAAAGCCCATCAACAGATGACCAAATGAAGAAAATATGACATATATGCACAATGAGGTATTATGAAGCCATTAAGAAGAACAAAAAGATTAAATTTGCAGGCAAATAAATGGAATTGGAGATCATGATGAGATAAATAATTATAACTGTGTGATATAAAAAAGAAAGGGAGAAAGACAGGAAGACAAAAATAAAAGTACTATTATGGAAGAGGAGGGGATTTTGAGGAGGAATAGGGCTGGATGTGTGGGTGAGGGGAGTCAGGAATATAGTCAGTGTATCATTTCTATACATGAAAATATAATAATTAAATCTCACCTATTACAAAATACATAAGTGCATCCCCCAAAACCTCCAGGTCCACAGCTGACTAAGAACCATCTAAGAGCCAACTAAGAGCTGACTAAGAATGACTCCTGCAACTACTGGAGACATATATCTTCTTGGCCTACAGCCAACTAAGAGCTGAACAAGAACCGACTAAGAATAAACCAAGGGAGCAATGGACGCCAGTGCAGAATACATATAACAATATAAAGAACAATAAGACATCACCAGAAGAAGCTGGTGGTTGTACAACATCAAGACCCGAGCATAACAATTAAGAGGAAACAGAAGGAAGCAACCTTAAAAACAACTTTATGAAGATAATAGAAGCTTTAAAAGAGGATATAAAAAGCTCCCTTAAAGAAATAGAAGAAAATACAAACAAAAAATTGGAAGAGATGAACAAATCCCTGAAGGAAAATAAAGAAAACAAACAGGTGAAAAAGTCATTCAGGAATGAAAAATAGAAGTAAGAAAGAAGGCATAAACTGAGACAAAGCTGGAAATAGAAAACCTAAAGAAATGAACTGGAACTACAGATGCAAGAGACGAGATGGAAGAGAGAATCTCTGGAGTGGAAGATTCAATAGTGGAAATAGATATGTCAGTTAAAAAAAAAACACTAAAACCAAAAAAGTCATAACAGAAATGTCCAGGAAATCTGGGACATCATGAAAAGACCAAACCTGAGAATAATTGGAATCAAAGAAGAATAATACCAGATCAAAGACACAGAAAATATATTCAACAAAATCACAGAAGAAAACTTTCCTAATCTAAAAAGGAAATGCTGATAAAGAAGTTTATAGAACACCAAATAGACCCCCAAAAAAACTCTACTTACCACATAATAATCAAGCCACTATACCTATAGAACAAAGAAAAAATACTAAGAGCTGCAAAGGAAAAAGGCCAAATTACCTATAAAATCAGATCCACCAGAATAATACCCAACTATTCAGTGGAAACAATGAAAGCAAAAAGGTCCTGGCTAGATGTTGTATAGACACTAAACGAGCATGGGAGATAAAGAGATGTGGAGAAGAGAGAGTGACTGGAAGGGGTGGGAGGGGAAAGGGTACTTGAACAAGGATATACACGGATAAAAGATATTACTTTAATAATGAAAGAAAGAGCATGGTTGCAACCCAGACTACTATACCCAGCAAGACTATCAATCAACCTAGATAGAGCAAACAAGATATTTCATGACAAAAATAGATTTAAACAATACTTATTCACAAATCCAGCCCTACAGAAAGCACTAGAGAGAAAACTCCAACCCAAGGAACCCAGATACACCCATGAAACCACAAACAATTGATAAGCCCACAGAAGAAAAATGTAAAGAAAGGAAATACATACAAGCTACCACCAAAAATAACAGGAAATAACTATCAGTGGTCACTAATATCCCTTAATATCAATGGACTCAATTCACCTATAAAAAGACACACCCTAACATGCTGGATACAAAAACAGAAGCCATCCTTCTGCTGCATACAAGAAACACACCTCAACTTTAAAGCCACATACAGGCTCATAGTAAAGGGTTAGGAAAAGACTTTCCAATCAAATGGTCCTAAGAAACAAGCTGGTATAACCATCCTAATATTTAACAAAATAGACTTTAAACTAAAATCAATCAAAAGAGACCAAGATGGACACTACTTATTCATCTCAGGAAAAATCCACGAAGGTGAAATCTCAATCCTGAATATTTATGCCCCCAACACAAGGGCACCTACATGTGTAAAAGAAACACTACTAAATCTTAAACCTCACATCAAACCCCACACACTAATAGTGGGAGACTTCAATACCCCACTTTCACCCCTGGATAGGTCAGCTAGACAGAAACTCATCAGAGAAATAAGGGATCTAACAAATGTTATAACCCAAATGGACTTAATAGATGTATACAGAACCTTCCACCCAAACACAAAGAAATATACATATACCCCATGGAACTTTCTCTAAAATTGACCACATAGTCATAAGGCAAATATCAATAGATACAAAAAAATGGGAGTAACTCCTCATATCATAGCAGATCACCATGGTCTAAATTTAGAGTTCAACAACAATAAAAATCACAGAAAGCCTACAAATTCATGGATATTAAACATCACTCAACTGAACTACCTTTGTGTCAAAGAAGAAGTTAAGAAAGAAATCAAAGACTTCCTAGAATTTAATGAAAATGAATCCACAACATAACCAAAAATATGGGACACAATGAAAGCAGTTTTAAGAGGAAAACTCATAGCACTAGATGGCTATATGAAACACCTGGAGAAATCTCGCACAAGACCTAACACCACAGCTGAAGGCTTTAGAACAATTAGAAGCAAACTCACCTAGAAGGAGTAGATGACAGGACATAATCAAACTCAGGATTGAAATAAATACAATAAAAACAAAAAGAACAATACAAAGAATCAATGAATCAAAGAGTTGGTTCTTTGAGAAAGTCAGCAAGATAGATAAACCCTTATGCAAACTAACCAAAAAGCAGAGAGGGTATCCAAATTAACAGAATTAGAAATGAAAAAGGGGACATAACAGACACCCAGTAAATCCAAAGAACTATCAGGTCCTACTTTGAAAAATCTATACTCCACTGAATGAAAGACCTAAAAGAAATGGACAGCTTTCTGGACAGGTACTACTTACCAAAATTAAATCAAGATCAGATTAAAGACCTAAACAGACCTATAACCCTAAAGGAAATTGAAGCTGTTATTAAAAGTCACCCAAGTAAAAAAAGCCCAGGACGAGTTGGTTTCAGTGCAGAGTTCTAGCAGACATTCAAAGAAGAGCTAATACCAATACTCCTCAAACTGTTCCATACAGTAGACACTGAAGGATTATTGCCAAACTCTTTTTGTGAGTCCACAATAACCCTGATACCCAAGCCATTCAAAGATGCAACAAAGAAAGGACATTACAGACCAATCTTCCTCATGAACATTGATGCAAAAATACTCAATAAAATTCTGGCAAACTGAATCCAACACCATAGCAAAAAAATCATCCACCACAATCAAACAGGCTTCATCCCAGAGATGCAGGGATGGTTCAACATACAAAAAACTGAGAATGTCATTCATCATATAATGGTGGGCAACTGTCGATTGGCATGGGTAGTATGTGGAGTCCCAAGGGGTGGGATCAGACTATGTTCCTATGCTTAGGCTGGCACCTCAGAGCCCATTCCCTTCAAAGGAACTCCTAACCAAGGCTTGATATTGTGATGAGGAAATCGGACTTTTCTGGAGTAGATACGCCATGCTAAGCTAACCCACCTTGGGACTTCTTGCCCTTTTGGAGGAGGGGATGGGCAATGGGGAGGGGAAGGCTGAAGGCTGACTGAGAGGGATTGGGAGGAGGGAAGGAAGGGGAAGCAGGGGGATAAGTAGATAAAAAAGACTTCGGGTCTTGGCTCCAAGATGACCAAAAAAAGAAGAAACAACGGCCGTGCCAAAAAGGGCCGTGGCCATGTGCAGCCAATTTGCTGCACGAACTGCGCCCGGTGCGTGCCCAAGGACAAGGCCATAAAGAAGTTCGTCATCCGGAATATTGTAGAGGCCGCTGCTGTCAGGGACATATCTGAAGCAAGTGTCTTCGACGCTTATGTGCTTCCCAAACTCTATGTCAAGCTTCATTACTGTGTGAGTTGTGCTATTCATAGCAAAGTCGTCAGGAATCGGTC